>ONZH01030490.1:0-47026 GCA_900303285.1 Rhinella marina | reverse complement strand
GGCATCACGGCGCAGACCGATGTGTGGCTGGCACCGCTGAACCTCAAGCCAGGCATGGTTGTGTGTGACAACGGGCTAACCTGGTGGCGGCTCTGCAACTCGGCAGACTGACACATGTGCCATGCCTGGCCCATGTGTTCAATCTAATAGTTCAGCGGTTCCTCAAGACATACCCCCAATCTGTCTGATTTGCTCACCAAGGTGCGCCGCATCTGTGCGCATTTCTGCAAGTCGAGCACAGATGCTGCCACTCTCAGGGCAGCACAGCGCCGCCTACAACTGCCCGCTCACCGACTGTTGTGCGACGTGCCCACGAGATGGAATTCCACATTACACATGTTATCCAGAGTTTACCAGCAGCGCAGAGCTATTGTAGACTGCCAGATGTCATCTTCCACCAGAACTGGTAGTCAGGTCTCTCAGATTCCTCAAGTCTACAATGAGGAGTGGACGTGGATGTCTGATATCTGCCAGGTGTTGAGCAACTTTGAGGAGTCAACACAGATGGTCAGCGGCGATGGTGCCATTATCAGCCTCACCATCCCGCTGCTTTGCCTGTTGAAAAACTCACTGCTCAGCATCAAGTCGGATGCTTTGCGCTTGTCACAAGAGACGGTGGAGGAAGATACGTCGCTTGATAGCCAGAGCACCCTCCGGTCTGTTTCTCAGCGCCTATCGGAGGAGGGGGATGAGGATGAGGAGGAAGAGGAGGAGAATGTCGGCGAGACAGTAGAGGGTACCAGTGCTCAGTCCTTAACTCTTGAGCGTGTATGGGCTGAAAAGGAGGACTTGGAGGAGGAGGAGGAGGAAATGGAGAGTCAGGTCAGTGAGGAGAGGGAATTCTTGCGTGTTGGGAGTCTGGCGCACATGGCAGACTTCATGTTAGGCTGCCTATCCCGTGACCCTCGCGTTAGAAGAATTTTTTCCAACACCGATTACTGGGTGTTCACTCTCCTGGACCCACGGTACAAGCAGAACCTTTCCACTCTCATCCCTGCAGAGGAAAGGAGTATGAGAGTGAATAGGTATCAACAGGCCCTGGTGCACAAGCTGAAACAATTCTTCCCATCTGACGCCGCTAGCGGCAGAGGGCATGGTTCTGTGGGCCAAGTAGCGGGGGAGAGGAGGTGAGCAGGCAGCTTGTCCAGCACTGGCAGGGGAACGCTCTCCAAGGCCTTTGCCAGTTTTATGTCACCCCAGCAAGACACTGTCACCTGTCCCCAGTCTAGGCAGAGTAGGGGGGAGCTGTACAGAAAGATGGTGAGGGAGTACCTAGCTGACCATACCAACGTCCGTAGCGATCACTCTGCTCCATACAACTACTGGGTTTCAAAGCTGGACACGTGGCCTGAACTGGCGCTGTACGCCTTGGAGGTGCTGGCCTGCCCTGCCGCTAGCGTGCTGTCAGAGCGGGTATTCAGTGCAGCTGGTGGCGTCATCACCGATAAGCGTACACGCCTGTCAACTGACAGCGCTGACAGGCTGATGCTTATTAAAATGAACAAAGCCTGGATTTCACCGGAATTCAAATCTCCTCCAGGGGAAAGCAGCTAAAGATTTAAATAACTTATGTATACGATTCCTCTTCTCTACTCCTCTTCTCTACTCCTCCTCCTCCTCCTCCATATCGTCTTTGCCTAACGCTGACCCAAAAAACGCCATTTTTTAGAGGTCCAACTGGCACTCTTTTAGCACAATTTTTCAGGAGGGCCCCGTACAGGCCCTCTCTTCAAAGAATTTTTCAGGAGGGCCCCCTACAGGCCCTCTATTCAAACAATTTTTCAAGAGGTCCACCTACAGGCCCTCTATTCAAACAATTTTTCCAGAGGTCCACCTACAGGCCCTCTCTTCAAACAATTTTTCAGGAGGGCGCCCTACAGGCCCTCTCTTCAAACAATTTTTCAGGAGGGCCCCCTACAGGCCCTCTATTCAAACAATTTTTCCAGAGGTCCACCTACAGGCCCTCTCTTCAAACAATTTTTCAGGAGGGCCCCCTATAGGCCCTCTATTCAAACAATTTTTCCAGAGGTCCACCTACAGGCCCTCTCTTCAAACAATTTTTCAGGAGGGCGCCCTACAGGCCCTCTCTTCAAACAATTTTTCAGGAGGGCCCCCTACAGGCCCTCTATTCAAACAGTTTTTCCAGAGGTCCACCTACAGGCCCTCTCTTCAAACAATTTTTCAGGAGGGCCCCCTACAGGCCCTCTATTCAAACAATTTTTCCAGAGGTCCACCTACAGGCCCTCTCTTCAAACAATTTTTCAGGAGGGCCCCCTATAGGCCCTCTATTCAAACAATTTTTCCAGAGGTCCACCTACAGGCCCTCTCTTCAAACAATTTTTCAGGAGGGCCCCCTACAGGCCCTCTATTCAAACAATTTTTCCAGAGGTCCACCTATAGGCCCTCTGTCCAAACAATTTTAATGGAGGTCCACCTACAGGCCCTCTCTCTCTCCAAACAATTGTTCCGGAGGTCCACCTACAGGCCCTCTCTTCAAACAATTTTTCAGGAGGGCCCCCTACAGGCCCTCTATTCAAACAATTTTTCCAGAGGTCCACCTATAGGCCCTCTGTCCAAACAATTTTAACGGAGGTCCACCTACAGGCCCTCTCTCTCTCCAAACAATTGTTCCGGAGTTCCACCTACAGGCCCTCTCTCCAAACAATTTTTCCGGAGGTCCACCTATAGGCCCTCTCTCCAAACAATTGGACGTCTTTTTCCTATATTTCTCTCTCTCCAAACTATTTTTCCGGATAGCTGCCATATACGGTATTAAACTGAGAAGAATACGGAGAACACATGCTACACTTGATCAAGTTCATAATTTACGACTGTACCGGTTAAAGCAACAGTTTTCCCAAATCCAGTCCGGCTGTTGTCACCACCACACACGCTAGCCCAGGGGGCACTCCTCTGGCTCTTCCAGCGAAACCTCCTTCCCCCCAGCCTGCCCCCCACCTACAGGCCCTCTCTCCAAACAATTGACGTCTTTTTCCTATCTTTCTCTCTCTCCAAACTATTTTTCCGGATAGCTGCCATATACGGTATTAAACTGAGAAGAATACAGAGAACACATGCTACACTTGATCAAGTTCATAATTTACGACTGTACCGGTTGATGCAACAGTTTTCAAAAATCCATTCTGGCTGTTGTCACCACCACACACGCTAGCCCAGGGGGCACTCCTCTGGCTCTTCCAGCGAAACCTCCTTGCCCCAGCCTGCCCCCCCCCCACCTACAGGCCCACTCTACAAACAATTTAGCCAGATAGGGGACGTATCAGAAGTTGCACTCATGTTTGTTTTTGTTCTTCTTTTATCTGCCTCCTGACCTGTGATAGGCAGAGCATGGACACGTCCCCTTAGCTGCAGTGGGAAAAACACTCCCCTGGCCAGAGCAAGCTCTTTTTCCGTTTTCCGTGTTCGAAAAATCCATTAAATATAGGGTCCCAAGATAGGGGACGTATACGGTATTAAACTGAGAAGAATCGATACCATACGGGTTAAAGCAACAGTTTTCCCAAATCCAGTCCGGCTGTTGTCACCACCACACACGCTAGCCCAGGGGGCACTCCTCTGGCTCTTCCAGCGAAACCTCCTTCCCCCCCACCTACATGCCCTCTCTCCAAACAATTTTCCCAGGTAGGGGGATGTATTAGATATTGTACTGATTTTGAATTGCCTCCTGCAATAGATGGGAATCAAACCCGCATCAACTGCTTGGGAAGTAGCTATGCTCACCACTATACCACCAGCAGGCACAGCAACTGATAAGAACAGATACTAAACTTGATTTTAGCTGCAGTGCCAGCATGAGTAGTGGTGTCACCTGCAGGCGGTGATGGACCTTCGTTGCACCTAGTTGGGTGCTTCCCTAACATGTGATGGGCATGTGCCTCGCCTTTCTTGGTCTGGGTGAGCACAATTGCCATGAGGGTAACCACCAGGCTGTTGCCTGAGAATTTGGGGTAATGGTGGGATTAGGCAGCCTCAGAAGCATCCATGCATGCTGCCCCTGCTGTTTCCTGTCCATTTCCGTGGTGTTTCCATCATTTTCTGATGTTTCCAGGTTTTCACCCAGCCTTCCCTAGGCAGAGCCTTGGTCCCCCGCAAAAATGCTCGAGTCTCCCATTGACTTCAATGGGGTTCGTTATTCGAAACGAGCACCCGAGCATCGGGAAAAGTTCGACTCGAATAACAAGCACCCGAGCATTTTAGTGCTCGCTCATCTCTAATAGTAACCAACAAGTAATCTAAATCTTATTATTTAGATTGTGCTTTATTATTTGATTTATGAACATATTTCAAAAAAGGAAAATAATTGGGAAAAATGGAAGTCACAAAGTACAAATGAGCACAGGTGAAGTATTCTTATAATTCTACATTTTGATTTTCTTTCATAATTCAGTAGGATAAGTGTATATGTCAACCTTTTCACATATCCTATTAAAGTGGACCTTTTTTGGAACTTTCATAGGCTTATAAGACACTTTTACCTTCTTTAACCACTTCTCATCCAGGCCATTTCCCCCCTTCCTGACCAGGCCTAATTTTGCAAATCTGACATGTGTGACTTCATGTGGTATTAACTTTGGAACGCTTTTACTTATCCAAGCGATTCTGAGAATGTTTTCTCGTGACACATTGTACTTCAAGTTAATGGTAAATTTGAGTCGATAAGTTTTAATTTTATTTATAAAAAAATCCAAAAGTTAACGAAAATTTGAAAAAATTAACTGTTTTCTAAATTTGAATCTCTCTGCTTTTAAGACAGATAGTGATACCCCATAAAATCCTTTTTAATTTACATTCCCCATATGTCTACTTTATGTTGGCATCATTTTGGTAGTGTCATTTTATTTTTTTAGGACAATAGAAGGTTTAGAATTTTAGACGCAATTTTAGCAAATTTGCAAAATCAACTTTTTTAAGGACCAGTTCAGTTCTGAAGTCAGTTTGTGAGGCTTACATAATAAAAACCACCCATAAATGACCCCATTTTAGAAACTACACCCCTCAAACTATTCAAAACTGGTTTTAGAAATGTTGTTAACCCTTTCCACAGGAATTAAAGCAAAATAGATGTGAAATTTCAAAATTTCACTTTTTTGCAGATTTTCCATTTTAATCATTTTTTTTCCTGTAACACATCAAGGGTTAACAACAAAACAAAAAACTCAATATTTATTCCCCCGATTCTGCAGTTTGCAGAAACACCCCACATGTGGTCGTAAACTGTTATTTGGGGATACGCCAGGGCTCAGAAGGGGAGGAGCAGCATCTGCATTTTCTAACATGGAATTTTTTGTCATGGTTTTTAGGAGCGATAACTTTTTAATTTTTTGTGGACTGAGCTGCGTGAGGTCTTATTTTTTGTGGGACAAGCTGTGCTTTTTATTGGCACCATTTTGGGGTACATCCGGCTTTCTCATCACTTTTTAATCTAATTTTTGGGAGGTTAACAAAAAAAAAAAAGCAGTTTAGGGGCATTTTTCTCTATTTTTTTTTACACCATTCACTTGATGGGGTAGATCATGTGATATTTTTGTAGAGCCAGTTGTTGTGGATGCAACAATACCAAATATGTCTATTTTTTATTTAATTTTTTTGCGTTTTACACAATAAGAGCATTTTTAGAAAAAAATCATGTTTTTGTGTTGCAATTTTTTAAGAGCCATTTTTTTCATTTTTCTGGCTATGATCTTGTGTGGGGGCTCATTTTTTGTGGGATGAGGTGACGTTTTTATTCATATCATTTTGGGATGCATACGACTTTTTGATTGTTTGATATTCTGTTTTTTGGTAGGTGAGGCGACAAAAAAATGCTGTTTTGGCATAATTTTTATTAGATTTTTTTACACAGTTCACTTGAGGTAGATCATGTGATATTTTTATAGAGCCGGTCGTTTCGGACGCGGTGATACCAAATATGTCTATTTTATTTATTTATTTATATATTTGTAACATTTTTTAATGACATATTTGGGGGGAAATTATTTTTTATGTGATTTTTTTTTTATATAATACTCTATTTTTTATTATTTTTTTATTTTTTATTTTACACTTTGTGTCCCCCATAAGGTAATACAAGACCTCAGGAGGACATTTGACTTCTTATTTTTTTTATTTTTTTTTTTACACTTGATTTCTCCTGTAACTGGGGCTGACATAGTAGCCCCAGTTACAGGGGAAATACATCCCCAGAGAGGCTGTACAGCATAATACTATGCTGTACAGCCTAGGTGCAGGGCTGATCGGGTCTATGAGAGACCCGGCAGCTCCTGCACGCTCCCGGCCCCTGCGATCACCTGACCGCTGGGCTGGAACAGGAAGCGCAATATCGCTTCCTGCTCTGAATAAACAGCGCTCGGTGAGTGCTGTATATACAGCGATCTAGAAGGCAGGGACCCCTGGGAACGGTCCCTGACTTCTCTTTGGGGTACCCTGCTGTCACTGACAGCAGGTACCCCACTGTGCAGCTGCACGATTAGCGTGCAGCTGCTATTTCTGAATGGACGTTCAGAAACGTCCATTCAGAAATAGGTAACCACTTCACGGACGTTTATTTACTATGGGCGGACGTGAAGTGGTTAAGGCAAAAAGTTTAGATGTTTTCTCACTCATTAAACAATTACTCATGTGTAAAAAAGTACTAGGGAGGGAGGATAGATGAGTAGGGGAAGCTGCAGCACAATCTCAGTGTCTGTGTTATATTGACGCTGTGAGAGAGGAGAGGGAGCTTCAAGATAAAAGGTATTTGATAAATTCAACATGCATAGTTTGACATCACACTAATAAGAGATTATGTACTGAGAACAGTAAGACTCACACTTTCCAATAATACCTTTTTTAAAAGTACTGTTTTTTAAACTTTGTGAAGTTTACCTTTAAAATAGGATACCATGTGACACAAAAATGAGGCAGACTGCTTATTTTCTGTCCAGTTGAAGAACAAGGTTCAAATTAATCAGTGGATACAACAGGATCCAGGCTTAAAGGTGTTGTTTACCCCCAGGGGCCTTTCTGGCAGACCTCCCAGCATATCCGGACCTGCAGAGGCAATCATACTTACCTGATCCCTGCCACTGGGTTCTAACTCCTTTGCTCTCCTGCTACAGCTGCAGATTTCTGGTCACCCATTTCAGCAACCTGGTGACATGATGCATTAGGTACAAATTACTGCTGCGGCCAGTCATTGGCTGCAGTGGACACATGACTTGCTTCAAACCAGGTGTTGATGTGGGCCAACCTAAGATCTACAACAGTGGTGGGAGGAGTAAAAGAGCAGGAACCCATTGGTGGCAATCAGGTAAGAGTGATTCCCTCCACAGGTTTAGCCATGTCAAAAGGAACTTGAGGGTAAACAACCGCTTTAAAGTTTCTTCTTTTTTAAACGTTGGGACATTTTAGAAACCGGTCTTAATAAAGCCCTGCACACTAACGTTAGATCTGCCAAAGTTATGTAGAGGTGACACCACTTCTAAATGTAAAACAGCTTCCTAACTACCTTACATTTAGACCTTTTTCTACGTCTAAAACAGTCCCCCCCCCCATGTATTTACAATACGTAAATCTTTCCAGCTATACTAAGTCTAATATATGTCTACAGCTGCCTAAGGAATGAGAGCGATTGCAATGATAGATGAGCTTTAAGATAAAAAAAAAGCATAGCTAAGTCTGAAGTCTGTTCACAAGTTGTCAAGCCTGTCATCCACTGACTTTATGATGGAAAAACACATCCATAAAAGATCTTGTTTTTTGACAGAACAAAAAGACAGGATGTAGTGTCCCTACATAGAATTCTAATGGGTCTTGTTCAGTAGCTTTAAAATAATTTCATCATGGAATTGAGAAATTGCAGTTGTAATGTAACATACAACTATTTAGAAATTACATTGCAAAGCAAACACCCCTATATTAATGACTTCTTCATTTCAATATTTCTCAACTTGCTAGCTCTGACCAAAAAAAAGGACTCTACAGTATGTGGCTGCTTCCCCTACTACATAATGTTTGGCTGGGTTACACTTCTATCATACCCGCAGGACTAAGAAGAAGCACATCAGGAACTTACTCAGCCATGTTCCTGAAGGGTTGCTATACTGACCAGAAAAGCTATGGTTGGTCGGTCTGCCAGTGGGTATGGATGACGAGCCAATCAGGTCCCTAGATCTGTGTCCAGTCCCAGAGCTAGGTGGGGGATTGAAGTCTGGCATTTACTGCTTGGCAGTGCCCATGTTTATTTGATTCTTGGCATTACTTTATTCTTTGTGCTCAGAACAGTGCTGCTTTTCTGTTGGATTTTCCAATATATTGAGTTTGACTTGCTTCAGAATTTACCCCTTGTCTTCTGAATAGGCTTCTACTGAGTCTCCTGGCTTGTTTTACTTTCCTTCTATCCCTTGGCATATGATAGATCTGCTATCTGTTTCTGATGTCTTACTTCACATATATAACCTGGGTCCCAAGCAGCCAAGTCTAACTGGTCTTGCAGTGGGCTCTGAAGAACACCTAGGGGTAGCCATAGATCTACTTATTAAAGTCGTCAAGAAAGATGGATAGCAGAATTACAGTTTGTCTATAGTGATTGTCTCGAATGGTGACCTTTTGTTACTGTACCTTCTCACCTCTGTAGTTATAATTGCACAGTGAGGGAATAAATATGCTTCTGTATTCACATTGCACTTTCCAGGTAATTTCCCCAGTACCTTCATTCATTATCCTCTTTTGAGGTTTACTTCACACCCTCAGACTTCATCACCCATTTATCTTGTAAGTGGAAGTTATTTATTGCCACCAGACTCACACACAACTTTTTTCCTGTTCCTTTGACATCATGCCTGCACTACTACAAAACACCAGTGATTGTCTGTTATCTCTAACATCACATCTTCTATCAATCTAAAACTGAGTTTTTCAAAAACTGAATTTATATTTCTATCATCTGCTAACCTACCTTAATGTGATATTTCCATTTCAGTCTGTGGCTCTACCATTATTCCTGGATAGCATACTCACTTGAGATGTAATTTCCCCTCCCCCGGCAGTGCCTGATGGAGTACATTATCCTTTTCTGCTCCATGCTGTATGCCACAGCCTCCCATGCCTCTTTCCGCCTGTTGTGGCTGGTGCATGCTCCCATCTATTAAAGGACCAGCACATACACAGGCTAATCTGTCGCTAGCTTAAAACTAGAGATGAGCGAGTAGTGAAATATTCGAAAGTTCGAAATTCGATTCGAATAGACCGCGAAATTCGACTATTCGACCGAATATCGAATCCCATTAAAGTCTATGGGAAAAAAATGCTCGCCACTTGGAAATCTCAATTCGACCACTTGGAGGTCACCAAGTCCACCCTGAAACCTGAGAAAAGGATGCCAACACTGCTGGAATGCAACTGGGACAGCAGGGGAAGCATGTCTGGGTGCATATAACGCGCCCAAGTCGCACTATTACGCCACTATCACAGCCTCTCAACAATACACTCCAAAGACAATGTAACCTCTCTGTAAAGTGAGACCATACAAGGAAACCTTCTTTCCTCTACATTGCCATGGACCCCAAGCCAAACTAGACAAAAAAGAAGATAAAATTCTGCACCCCTTAAAATCACGTTGCCTATGACAACCACAGATGGCATAGGCAAAGGGGAAAGCAAATAGACCCCACCCCTAATTGTCATTGTGTGTGTGTGTGAGATGTGGTCAGACATGTCTTCTTTAAAATGTAAAAACAACTCAAACACATGCAGAAGCCTTAAAATGCCCAAATTGTTGGCGCTTGAGATGTCAGTGACCCGACCTGGCCCAGTGTCATGTCTAGCAGGTAAAGCAGTGGGGATGTTGAGGGATGCGTAGGACCGCAAAAGGCAGGAAGAGGCCGTGGGCTGGCCAGAGGCTCATGGAGAAGGCAGGCTAGAGCCCGCAGGGCCGCATCTCTTCCCTATAACAGGCCCCCACACAAAGCTCTCCCATCGAGGGCTCTTAGGTCCTTGTTGTGAAAATATTTTAATGAGTGCGCAAAGTTAGCTTGAGGTGAGCCCTCGAAAAAATTATATGGAGGCCCAAGAGGTGAGCCCTCGAAAAAATTATGTGGAGGCCCAAGAGGTGAGACCTCTTAAAAATTATGTGGAGGCCCAAGAGGTGAGACCTCTTAAAAATTATGTGGCGGCCCAAGAGGTGAGACCTCTTAAAAATTATGTGGAGGCCCAAGAGGTGAGACCTCTTAAAATTATGTGGAGGCCCAAGAGGTGAGACCTCTTAAAAATTATGTGGAGGCCCAAGAGGTGAGACCTCTTAAAAATTATGTGGAGCCCAAGAGGTGAGACCTCTTAAAAATTATGTGGAGGCCCAAGAGGTGAGACCTCTTAAAATTGAATTTAAAATTATGTGGAGGCCCAAGAGGTGAGACCTCATAAAATTATGTGGCGGCCCAAGAGGTGAGACCTCTTAAAAATTTGTGGAGGCCCAAGAGGTGAGACCTCATTAAAATTATGTGGAGGCCCAAGAGGTGAGACCTCTTAAAATTATGTGGAGGCCCAAGAGGTGAGACCTCTTAAAAATTATGTGGAGGCCCAAGAGGTGAGACCTCTTAAAAATTATGTGGAGGCCAAGAGGTGAGACCTCTTAAAAATTATGTGGGACGGCCCAGAGGTGAGACCTCTTAAAAATTTATTGTGGAGGCCCAAGAGGTGAGACCTCTTAAAAATTATGTGGAGGCCAAGAGGTGAGACTCTAAATATTATGTGGAGGCCCAAGAGGTGAGACTCTAAAAATATGTGGGGCCCAAGAGGTGGACCTCTTAAAAATTATGTGGCGGCCCAAGAGGTGAGACCTCTTAAAATTTTGTGGAGGCCCAAGAGGTGAGCCATAAATATAATAAATTTTTTTTTATTTACGGAGCAATTCTACGGCGGTTAAGGAGGAGGAGGAGGAGGTGGAGGAGGAATGGCACTTCATACAGATGGCACTTCACTTTTGGCTGCTTTCCACTGTTTGGAGAAGCAAAGTCCGGGTCAATCCACTTGCTGTTCATTTTGATTAGCGTCAGCCTGTCGGCACTGTCGGTTGACAGGCGGCTGCGCTTATCGGTTATAATGCCCCCGGCTGCGCTGAACACCCTTTCTGATAGCACGCTGGCGGCAGGGCAGGCAAGCACCTCCAAGGCGTACAGGGACAGTTCCAGCCACGTGTCCAACTTGGAGACCCAGTAAGTGTAGGACGCCGAGGGATCGGGGAGGACAGGGGTACGGTCTGCCAGGTACTCCCGCAACATCCGCCGATACTTGTCCCTCCTGCTGATAGCGGGCCCCGCAGTGATGGAAGTTGCACGAGGGGGTGCCATGAACGTGTCCCACACCTTGGAGAGTGTTCCCCTGGTGGCTGTGGGCCTGATCGATGTTGAGGGACTCTGGGAGACCCTCTCCTCTCTGCCGCCAGCGATGGTGGGTGGGAAAATCTCCATCATGTTCTGCACGAGTTCCCTCTGGTATTCCAGCAATCGATTCGTCCTCTCCTCTACCGGAATAAAAGAGGAGACGTTATCTTTATACCGGGGGTCCAGGATTGCGAAGACCCAGTACAGTTTGTTCTCCACTATCCGGACAACACGTGTGTCCCGGGAAAAGCAGCCCAGCATGAAGTCAGCCATGTGTGCCAGACTCTGAATAGGCATGACCTCACTGCCCCCACCAGAAGGATCACTTGCCATTTCCTCCTCTTCCTCTTCCGCCTCCTCTCCGCCCCATCCGCGCTGAACCAATGGGACGCACACAGCCTGACTGCTACCCTCGCCGCCAGCATCCTCCTCCTCTTCCACAGCCACCTCCACGTCGTCCTCCTCCTCATCCTCCTCCTCCTCCTGCAACTGCCACCGTGAAGCAGACAAAAGTGTGGTCTGACTGTGTAGCTCCGTTGCGTCTCCTCCTACCCCCGTCTCCTCTGCGTGCAATGCGTTCTCCCTTATTGCGATGAGTGATTCTTTAAGGACGCATAGGAGCGGGATGGTTACGCTCACTATAGCGTCCTCGCTGCTGACCTTCTTGGTGGACTCCTCAAAGATACGCAGTACATCGCATATGTCTGCCATCCATGGCCACTCGTGGTTGGCAAACTGAGGGAGCTGAGTTGGAGGCACGCGTGGATTCATAATCTGGTACTCCATCAATGCTCTCTGCTGCTCACACACCCTGGCCAACATGGAATAGGTGGAATTCCAGCGAGTCGGCAGGTCGCACAACAGCCGATGTTCAGGCAAATGGAGGCGTTGCTGGAGTTTTTTTTAAGCTAGCAGCAGCTACAGTTGACTTCCGAAAGTGAGCGCACAAGCGCCGCACTTTCACCAGTAGCTCTGCCAGGTTGGGGTAAGTCTTTAGAAATTTTTGGACTACCAGATTAAAAACGTGGGCCAGGCATGGTACGTGATTGAGTTCGGCAAGCTCCAGAGCCGCCACCAGGTTACGGCCGTTATCGCACACGACCATGCCTGGTCCTAGCTGCAGCGGCGACAGCCACATCTCCGTCTGCTGCAATATGGCGTCCCTCACCTCTGGGGCGCTGTGCTTCCTGTCGCCCAAGCTGATGAGCTTAAGCACCGCCTGCTGACGTCTCCCCGCGCCAGTGCTGCAACGCTTCCAGCTAGCGGCTGAGGGCGATGTTAAGGCAGAGGAGGAGGAGGAGGAGGGGGGGTTTATCAGAACCCATGCTGGCAATCTTGGGCGGGGGTGGTAGGTAGGCCGTCTCTGTTTGCGACCCCGTCCCCGCTTCCACTACATTCACCCAGTGTGCCGTCAAAGAGATGTATCGTCCCTGGCCGCAAGCGCTTGTCCACGAGTCGGTGGTCAAGTGGACCTTTGCGCTGACTGCGTACCTCAGGGCCCGCCTGATGTTACGCGACACGTGCTGGTGCAGGGCGGGGACGGCACTCCGGGAAAAGTAGTGGCGGCTGGGGACGGAATAGCGAGGTGCGGCAGCCGCCATCAGGTCGCGGAAGGCCTGCGTCTCCACAAGCCTAAACGGCAACATCTCCAGGGCCAGCAGTTTGGAGATGTGGCAGTTTAAGGCTTGGGCTTGGGGTGACTCGAGGCGTACTTCCGCCTGCGGTCGAACGCCTGCGAGATGGACAGTTGTTGGGACGAGGAGTGTGAAGGTGCAGGCGAAGAGGCGGGGGAAGGGGAGGCTGAAGGAGAAGGCCCCAAAGTAGCCGAGGCAGAGGCAGATGTGGAGGTGTCCTGGCTGGAGGTCTGGACCGCAGTGGCAGCACACAACAAAGGGGAAGAGGCAGTGGCAGCAAGACCGGGCGCAGGTTGTATTGCGTTTGCTCTCTCCCACTCAGCCCAGTGCTTGACTTCCAAGTGACGCCGCATGCCTGAGGTGGTCAGATTGCTCTTCTCAGAGCCCCTACTCAGTTTTGAGTGGCAGAGTGTGCAAACCGCGCTCAGTTTGTCATCCGCACAAACATTAAAAAATCTCCACACCACAGAAGTACGAGGCCTCGATGGGGGAGCTTCGCGCGACTGCCTGCTGCCGGGAACAGCTTCGGCCCTGCTGGCTGTGGCCTCACTTCTCTGTCTGGACTGTCCTCTGCCTGTGGACATCCCTCTGCCTGTGGACATCCCTCTGCCTCTGGACATCCCTCTGCCTCTTGCTGCCTTTTTCGGTGCTGCGCAGACCACCACCTCTCCACTGCTTTCCCCGCTGGACATCACCCCTGGCCAAGTGGGGTCGGTCATTTCGTCATCCACCACCTCCTCTTCCACTTCCTCACTCTGCTCCTCCTCCTGCCCACTGGACATTCCAACAGCCTCCCTTGATGGCAACTGCGTCTCATCATCATCATCGCTCATGATAACAGATGCTGGTTCAGGGTCCACATCAGCAGGAGATGGCGAATACTCAAGTGGTTGGGCATCACTACAAACAAATTCCTGTGCTAGCTCCTGGGATTCTTCCGGCACATCTGAAAAAGGACCCGAAAAGAGCTCCTGGGAGGGGTCAATGGTGGGATGACTCTGTTGGCCAGGTGTGGAGGAAGGAGGGTCAGAGTGAGACTGTGTGGATGACTGGCTGGTGGACAACTGTGTGGAAGCGCTATCGGCTATCCATTGCACCACCTGTTCAACCTGCTCAGGCCTCAACAGCGGTGTAACCCGCCCCCTGCTTAACTGTCCCATAAAGGCAGGGATTCTGGATGAGTGGGATCCTGGCTGACCCTCACCAGCACGCATTGTATCCCCACTGGCTTCAACAAGGCCACCAACAGCATTTCCGCGCCCCCGTCCTCGTCCACGTCCGATTCCGCTAGCCCCCCTCCGCATTTTATTTTTTTTTGGTTACAATATTTTGCCTTCACAGCCGTGTACTAACAGTTCAGACGGTGTGTATGAACACTACGTATATACAATTATTTTGCAAGAGAACGCAAAGTACAGGTGCCAATGAAAAGGCTTTTTTTTTTTTATATTTCTAGGTACACAGCCGTGTACAAACAGATCAGACGGTGTGTATGAACACTACGTATATACAATTATTTTGCAAGAGAACGCAAAGTACAGGTGCCAATGAAAAGGCTTTTTTTTTTTTATATTTCTAGGTACACAGCCGTGTACAAACAGATCAGACGGTGTGTATGACCACTACGTATATACAATTATTTTGCAAGAGAACGCAAAGTACAGGTGCCAATGAAAAGGCTTTTTTTTTTTATATTTCTAGGTACACAGCCGTGTACAAACAGATCAGACGGTGTGTATGAACACTACGTATATACAATTATTTTACAAGAGAACGCAAAGTACAGGTGCCAATGAAAAGGCTTTTTTTTTTTATATTTCTAGGTACACAGCCGTGTACAAACAGATCAGACGGTGTGTATGAACACTACGTATATACAATTATTTTGCAAGAGAACGCAAAGTACAGGTGCCAATGAAAAGGCTTTTTTTTTTATATTTCTAGGTACACAGCCATGTACAAACAGATCAGACGGTGTGTATGAACACTACGTATATACAATTATTTTGCAAGAGAACACAAAGTACAGGTGCCAATGAAAAGGCTTTTTTTTTTTATATTTCTAGGTACACAGCCGTGTACAAACAGATCAGACGGTGTGTATGAACACTACGTATATACAATTATTTTGCAAGAGAACGCAAAGTACAGGTGCCAATGAAAAGGCTTTTTTTTTATATATTTCTAGGTACACAGCCGTGTACAAACAGATCAGACGGTGTGTATGAACACTACGTATATACAATTATTTTGCAAGAGAACGCAAAGTACAGGTGCCAATGAAAAGGCTTTTTTTTTTTATATTTCTAGGTACACAGCCGTGTACAAACAGATCAGACGGTGTGTATGAACACTACGTATATACAATTATTTTGCAAGAGAACGCAAAGTACAGGTGCCAATGAAAAGGCTTTTTTTTTTATATTTCTAGGTACACAGCCGTGTACAAACAGATCAGACGGTGTGTATGAACACTACGTATATACAATTATTTTGCAAGAGAACGCAAAGTACAGGTGCCAATGAAAAGGCTTTTTTTTTTTATATTTCTAGGTACACAGCCGTGTACAAACAGATCAGACGGTGTGTATGAACACTACGTATATACAATTATTTTGCAAGAGAACGCAAAGTACAGGTGCCAATGAAAAGGCTTTTTTTTTTTTATATTTCTAGGTACACAGCCGTGTACAAACAGATCAGACGGTGTGTATGAACACTACGTATATACAATTATTTTGCAAGAGAACGCAAAGTACAGGTGCCAATGAAAAGGCTTTTTTTTTTTTATATTTCTAGGTACACAGCCGTGTACAAACAGATCAGACGGTGTGTATGAACACTACGTATATACAATTATTTTGCAAGAGAACGCAAAGTACTACAGGTGCCAATGAAAAGGCTTTTTTTTTTTTATATTTCTAGGTACACAGCCGTGTACAAACAGATCAGACGGTGTGTATGAACACTACGTATATACAATTATTTTGCAAGAGAACGCAAAGTACAGGTGCCAATGAAAAGGCTTTTTTTTTTTTATATTTCAAGGTACACAGCCGTGTACAAACAGATCAGACGGTGTGTATGAACACTACGTATATACAATTATTTTGCAAGAGAACGCAAAATACAGGTGCCAATGAAAAGGCTTTTTTTTTTATATTTCTAGGTACACAGCCGTGTACAAACAGATCAGACGGTGTGTATGAACACTACGTATATACAATTATTTTGCAAGAGAACGCAAAGTACAGGTGCCAATGAAAAGGCTTTTTTTTTTTTATATTTCTAGGTACACAGCCGTGTACAAACAGATCAGACGGTGTGTATGAACACTACGTATATACAATTATTTTGCAAGAGAACGCAAAGTACAGGTGCCAATGAAAAGGCTTTTTTTTTTTATATTTCTAGGTACACAGCCGTGTACAAACAGATCAGACGGTGTGTATGAACACTACGTATATACAATTATTTTGCAAGAGAACGCAAAGTACAGGTGCCAATGAAAAGGCTTTTTTTTTTTTATATTTCTAGGTACACAGCCGTGTACAAACAGATCAGACGGTGTGTATGAACACTACGTATATACAATTATTTTGCAAGAGAACGCAAAGTACAGGTGCCAATGAAAAGGCTTTTTTTTTATATATTTCTAGGTACACAGCCGTGTACAAACAGATCAGACGGTGTGTATGAACACTACGTATATACAATTATTTTGCAAGAGAACGCAAAGTACAGGTGCCAATGAAAAGGCTTTTTTTTTTATATATTTCTAGGTACACAGCCGTGTACAAACAGATCAGACGGTGTGTATGAACACTACGTATATACAATTATTTTGCAAGAGAACGCAAAGTACAGGTGCCAATGAAAAGGCTTTTTTTTTTTTATATTTCTAGGTACACAGCCGTGTACAAACAGATCAGACGGTGTGTATGAACACTACGTATATACAATTATTTTGCAAGAAACGCAAAGTACAGGTGCCAATGAAAAGGCTTTTTTTTTTAATATTTCTAGGTACACAGCCGTGTACAAACAGATCAGACGGTGTGTATGAACACTACGTATATACAATTATTTTGCAAGAGAACGCAAAGTACAGGTGCCAATGAAAAGGCTTTTTTTTTTTATATATTTCTAGGTACACAGCCGTGTACAAACAGATCA
The DNA here is from genome assembly GCA_900303285.1 of Rhinella marina. NCBI lineage: Eukaryota > Metazoa > Chordata > Amphibia > Anura > Bufonidae > Rhinella > Rhinella marina. Next base: position 29,838 of record ONZH01030490.1, on the reverse strand, counting down.
GACGGTGTGTATGAACACTACGTATATACAATTATTTTGCAAGAGAACGCAAAGTACAGGTGCCAATGAAAAGGCTTTTTTTTTTTTTTATATATTTCTAGGTACACAGCCGTGTACTAACAGGTCAGACGGTGGGTATTTACACCTGGTATACAAAAAGGGTGTTGCAGGCACACAGAACCCAGAACACTAGAGCCAAATAAACTATATTTAAAAAAAAAAAAAATTCACAGCCGTATACTGCCAGATCAGATGGTGCATATACACACTAGGTATATAACAGGGTTTTGCAGCCAAAAAGAACGCAGAACAGTAGTGCCAAATATAGTTTTGTATGTAGCAGAGCACCTAATACACCACTAATGCCTCTCTCTGTCCCTACTACAGCAGCTATCCCTGAATACAGCAACCGTTCTCTGCAGACTGTATATTGTAGTAAAGCTATCACTGTACTGCACTATAGTAGCCCTGATAAGGGCTTTTAATCACGCTCCTGCCTGTCCAACAGCTAAAACCTATCTGTCCCTTCTCCAGCCTCTGTCCCTGACTAAGTTCACGCAGCATATGCGAACGAGCAGAAAGAGCTGAGTTTTTAATATTCGAGGTCACATGGTTTTTCCAGCCAATCCATGTAGACGCTGTTTTCGCGCTGCCAGCGTGCTCCGCGGGCCTGTCATACCCCCCCTGCATGTTGATTGGTGGAAAAAGAGCGCCAGGGAAGGTGGGAGGGGAAACGAATTCTAAGTGCGCCATCGCCGTTATACTCGATTGAAATCGAGTATGCCGAATAGCGTAGTATTCGATCGAATACCGGCTCGATCGAACACTACTCGCTCATCTCTACTTATAACAGCGTTCTTTGGGGTATACGTACACTAATCACAAAAAGTTATAAAGGGATATTTGGATTGTGGGTGAAATTTCAGGATGGACATAAAATGCACCCTAACTTTTACAGGTGAACTTAATGTGACCTTCTCTAAATTTTGAATGCACATGTCCAACTGCCCAATGTTTCAGTTCTTTTTGCACAACTTGCTGTTCTCTAACATGGCAAAATTCACAACAGGTATTTGATCCATGAATTGCCCAATAATTTTCCTGGTTGAAATATAATTAGTATTTAAACTGTCCTCATCATCATGCAGTTCACATTTTGACATCAATAGACCAATACAACACCTAATAATTGATCAACAGTACCTCGCCGTTGTGAGTCTTTAAGCAGGTTGTTCTCAGACGGAAATGGCCACTGAGGTTAGAGTGTCACAGAGTGTCATCTGCAGGTTGCAACAGAGATACAGAGACACTGGAAGAGTCACAGAAAGGCATAGAAGTGGAGGTCCTTTGTCCGCATCCCACACTGATAACTGCTTCATTGTGAACAATGCCCTGTGGAACTGGATGATGAATGCCACACAACTCCAGGCACATTTAAGGGAGGTGAGAGGCACCCAAGTGTCACATCATACCATTCGAAATGGATTACATAAGTGTGGTCTTGATGTTAGACGACCTGCAAGAGTACCTGACCACAGGCATCATCCTTTTGCATGGGCCAGGGAGCATCTACGTTGCACGAGGGACCAGTGGGCCTCAGTGCTGTTCATTGATGAAAGTCGATTCACTCTGAACAGCAATGATGGCTGGCAATAATGTTGTAGACGTCAAGGAAAGCGCTAACTGTTGCTACCAGACGAGCCTTTGTTGGTGGTGGTGTTATAGCGTGGGCAGGTATGTCTAGTCAATACAGAACTGCATTACACTTTGTGAATGGTACAGTGACAAGCCCATACTACTTGAATAACATAATTAATCCAGTCATTGTGCCTCTGCAAGAACAACATAGGTCTAATTTCATCTTCATGGACGACAATGAGTCAGCTCATCGAGGTTGCTTCATTAGGGAATGGCTGCTGGAGACTAGTGTACCTCAAATGGAGTGGGCTGAGTCACCTCATAGAGTCTTGTACTTTAACTCTGTACCCTAGAACCTCAATGACCTGAGGGCCGCCCTTCAAAAAGGGGATTCCATGCCTTAGCATACAATAATTTGACTTGTGAACGTGAGATGTCGTTGTTAAGCTGTAATTGCTCATTGCCACATGACAAGTTATTGAGACAGTGACATTTTTGTGGTGGTATATCCACTACTGTTGTTGGCTTTTGTTTCAATAAATTGTTTGAGATGAGGAAATCACCATTGCATGCTTCTACTTAAATGCTCTACTTTCATTATACAATATCACTGTAGTATAAACTTTTTACGTTTTCCATAAATTTCACCTGAAAGCCAAATATCCCTAACCTTTTGTGAATGGTGTATCTGGCTCCTTCCCCTAAGGGAAGGCAGAACTGGCCAGAAATGTAAGCAAGACTTCCCCCCCACCCATCATCATTCTAGTAGCCAGACCACATCCATAAATCTTATCATTATCACTTGTTGTCAACATAATCAGTTACTGCTTTTCCTACTCCGACTACTCCTTCTTCTTTCTATGGTCAGTCATCTGTAATGAAATGCATGGGCAGGTAACAACAATACTGTACATGGTCAGTAATCCACTTGTGTGCCAACTGAACTTGCTGTTGGTGCAGTTGCTAATGTACCACTTAATGAATTCCACTGCCTGTAGGCAACTAATGGTGTGTGGTTAGCTTTGATGGAGTATATTTCTCAAATAAAACCATCTTTGCCTTGCACTTTCACATGGCAGAAAATGTCGCTGTGCAGTGTACACCCCTCGCTGACACATAGAGCAGCAATTATTGACAATAACAATACATCTTTTATGGCCCACAGGGTCAATGTTTTGTGTGGCGGCAGAGATGATGCACCACCCCAATGAGGCCAGGTGCTACTGACATCTCCACTGTGCAGGTCTGGTGTCAGTAGCTTATCTTTGTCTCCCTTAATGGATATCTTCCCATCCCAAATAGAAAAAAGAATTCAATTCAATCCCTATCACTCTTTTCATATGTCTAACCAGAAGTGCTGACATGATGTTTTATACCTAATGAGCCTGGGCAAGAGGAGTCACTCACAGCAAATCAGTTGCTATTCTGCATCAAGCAGAAAATTTCTCCCTGGATTGCCTGCAGGGCAATGTGGTCAGCACCAATGGCCTTGCATTTGGGGATAAAACACGTCTTCCTTGCATGACGCATATCATAAATCTGGTGGTGCCCCCCTTTCTTTTAAGCAACACACTCCATTTTTCTGCTGTGAGATGATCAGCTTTGAATTTTTTTTTTTGTATTACTCACAATTAGAGATGAGCGAAGCTTTGAAAAATTCCATTCGGCAACTTTGCCAAAGTAAGTCAAGAAATTTGATTTGTTACAAATTAATTTGTTATGAATTGCTATAAATCAGGTATAGCCAGCCAATCTCTCTTATGGTAAGGCCACACAGAGCGGCCGTGCTGCAGGTGTGTTGAAGCCATGCTGTGGTGAAGAACCACACAGCTAATTGGGCAGCAGCTGCCTTTCATTTAAAGGGGTTGTCCGGTTCAGAGAAGAACCCGGACATACCTGCAATTTCACCCAGGCAGCCCGCCTGAAGAGGGCATCGGAGCATCCTATGCTCCGATGCCCTCCTTTGCCCTGCGCTAATTAGCGCAGGGCAAAGGAATTTCGCCGGGTTCCGGTGACGTACCGGTCCCTGCCGGGCAGAGGCTTCCGCCCGGCAGTGAGTCGGTGACGTCATCGGCGCTGATGGACAGGCTTCAGCGCTGCCTAGCCAGTAAAACGGCTAGGGCAGCGCTAAAGCCGGCCCATTAAGGCGGTGACGGTCACCGAACTCACTGCCGGGCGGAAGTACCCGCCGGGCAGCGAGTATTTTCAAAACAAGAGACCTTGCCCTGCGCGATCTAGCGCAGGGCAAGGGGGGGCATCGGAGCATGAGATGCTCCGATGTCCTCTTCAGGCAGGCTGCCTGGGTGAAATTGCAGGTATGTCCGGGTTCTTCTCTGAACCCGGACAACCCCTTTAATAATGAAGACCATACTGTATAGTCCTTCTTCATTGTTAATGGCTGTGCGGCCCCTTTAAACAGGGGCTGTTGCTGATTGGGGGTTTTGCTGGTTAAGTGGGGAGACAATATGCATATTATTGCTGTTGTGGCCTGCAATCTCCTGCAGGTTACTTGACAGTAAACACTGAATATTAATCAGCTCTGGCCCACCTACTTCTCCAACCCCAGTGCTCTACTGCCCTACAGGTGGAAGCTCTTCTGCCATTTGCCTTTTCTCCTTTTCCACATCATCTAATATTGATGAGAATATATTATCAGGAACATCCAGCTCCTCCTCTCTCTGCATCTTGCTCACTTTTCTAGGACATGGGGACTTTGAAGGATGATTTGGAAGAAGTAAAGCCAATAAACGATGAGGGTGGTTATCATTAAGACCTGGCCTTTTCTAAAGGGTGCAGATTGGATGGTATTGGTTGGCATTCTGGCACCAGATTTATAAAGGATTCCATTTTATTAGTATTGAATTACATTTATAGCTGATGTAGGAATAAGTAAAGGAGTGTAGGAATTAATAAATAAAACTGATGTAACATAAGTCTCCCTACACTCTCCCTCTCCAGTATTCATCTATTAATCCTTTTCACCAACACTGTCCCTAGTGCATGAGCACTGAGCGACTGTTATGTCTCTCCCTATGCTCAGCTCAAAGGACAATGGCAGAGACCTCGAGGGATGAGGGTTTTATAGGGCTTTGACATCAGAGGGGATGGCTATCTGGGTTGGCTGGTGGCATGATATTATGGGTGATCTCGCATTCTTCTTACTTTCACGTTATAACATGCAAAAAACTGATTTGTTGCAAATTCAGATTTGTTGCAAATCGAAGTTTTCCTAAATTTCGGACCAAATTCCTCTTCAAATGCTTTGCTTCGCTCAACACTACTTGCAATATTTTTTCATTCACATTACAAAACCCATAGAATGAAAAAAAAAATGTGTCATTTGACAGTGTTTATTACAGTAACTTGTAGAACATGCCCTAAGTTAAAGTCATTGCATAGAGGATTGGACTTCAGATATAAGTGGCTGGCTTGTTTATTTTTTACTGTTTGAAGCAATCATAAAGGAGGAAATGACTAATTACCATTTCTGCCTTTTCTTGTGGCCCTCTTCTTAGGTATGTGACTTACTGGCACGTTTGCTTTTATGGGCATTATGGTACCATGAAACAGTGCTCTAAAATAAAGGTCCTTAAAGGGAATCTGTCACCATGATTCTGAACTATTTTCTGCAGTAATACATAGGTAGTACTACACATAAGGTATCTAAATTAATTTTTTTTTTCCGACTGTCTCTGGTTCCCCCGCTGGCAACACTCAAAGCTGCGCAGAAATACATAGTCCAAATTACTGTACTATTCTAACATAATGGAGAGGAGATTCATGTGCGCATGCACAGCAGTCCTGACAATGTATTTTAGTCCAGCCTTAAATGCTGACAGTGGGGGAACAGGGGCAGTAGGAAAATAAAAAACAGTGCTCTGTACTCTTTATCTATAGTACAACTCATGTATTACTGTAGATGTTAGTCCAGTATCATGGAGACATATTGACTTTAATGTCCACTATAAAAGAAATATTAATGTTCATTATAATATGAAATAATTAATGAATGATCACTTAAGCTGTGTGCCACTTATGAAGATATTGACACATCTGGCACAATTTTTATACTTTTTACTGCTCTTTTTTATACATTCTTAATCTGTTTCTATACATGAACATGCTTTCTTTTCCTTCAATATGAAGTTAAAGAGGGTTAATTTTTCATGACAAACATCACAAAATAATCAGTATTCTCTGGTAATGTTAATTAGTAGCTCTTCAGAGATCGATAACATTTGGTTAATAAAAAGCAAAGTGATCTATGGATTGCATAAGAGTAGATGTCTTTTAATGTATCTGGATAGTGAAACTCCAAATCCGACAGGCAATGAAGATAAAAGGGCTTTATTATCTTCATCTTCATATTCTAATCATTACTTATTTGAAGAAAAAAGCCTGAAGCCTCAGCTGTAAAGTTCACGGAATACCTTTTTTTTTAAACATTAGACATGGTTACTGCAATTAGTGACCTTGGAAGATTATATTGGAGTAATACGAGAAGACCTTGAAAATCAACAATATAAAAGTAGATGTATATTCTAGGACGTTTGGTTGCATGGCTTCTTTTTGTTGTATATAGTAAAGGTCCTAAGTTGGTACTGACTGAGAATATATGCCAATTTTTCAAAAATCAGATGGTTCCTGGCACAAACATGTCTATCCCTACCACTTTTTCATTATTGTTATTTGGCATTCATACTTCTCCCCTCAATTGAGGTGCATTTATATCTTGACTAACACAATGCTTTGACAAATGTACTGTGTTACGTTGCTCAGAACCCCTTTCTGTGAGCCAAAACGGAGAGCTGCTGAAGCATGACCATTCATCTCATATGGAATACTACTGTAAATTCCCCCCAGCTGTGACCACAGAAGTCTGGCCAAAGAAATTTTCAACGGAGAGCATGTCATGTTGATCTACTAGGTAATATTAATTTAATGGATAATAACACCTGGTTTTCACTGTATTGTACTTTAACGGAGTGTATCATCAGAAACTGACCTATTGTTTAAATCAGGTTTTTATGTTAAACGTATTTTAAAGCATTTTTAATTATTTTATTTTTTATTTTCCATGTTAATGTCTATGCCACAGGGAGGACTACAATGAATGTGGTGCTTAAAGTTTGTAAACCTTCAGAAGTTTCTATATTTCTGCATAAATTTGACCTAAAACTACTCAGATTTTCACACAAGACCTAAAAGTATAATAGATAACCAAATAAACTAGGAGGGGGGATATCTATTAGATTTGGTAATTTGTTTATTAAGGAAAATGATCTAATAGAACTTGTCTGTGAGTGGCAAATGTATGTGAACCTTTAGGATTAGCAGATAATTTGAAGGTGACATTAGAGTCAGAAATTGTCAATGAATCAATGGGGTGGCAATAAGGCATGAGTGGGTGCCCTGTTTTACATAAAGAGAATCTGTCATCAGCGACCTCCCTATCAAACTGTTTGCGTAGACACATAGTTGGTTCACCTCATTAGAGCATTGTTTTTCTTTTGTTGATCCAAGGCTCCATTTCTGAGTTATGATATATTTTTTCTTAATATGCAAATTAGGCCTTTAATGCAAAAAGGGCATCACCACTACTCTTGTTGTACCCAGTCTCCACTATTTTCTGTGGCTAGACCCTCCCTCATTACATTGATTGACAGAGCCAGGTAGTGGCAAAGCAGTGAGAGAGGAGTTGGTCACAGAAATGAGTGGAGCTTGGGTGCAACAAGAGTAATGGTCACATCCTCATTGTACTAAAGGCCTACTGTGTATATTAATGAAAAGTATTATAAGCCTCAGATCAACCAAAGAAAACTGTGTTTTAATAATGTGAATCACAGCTATGGATCTATGTCTAACAGTTTAATAGGGAGGTCACTGGTGACAGATTTGCTTTAAAGAACCAATATCTATTAATGTCTGGTCTTCACAACACATTTATGGAATTGTATCATGGCAACAACCTCAGAAGAAGGAGAGTTGTGGATGCTCGTCAGGCTGGAAACAAATCACAAAACCATCCGTAAGCAGTTTGGACTACAGTCATGGCCAAAAGTTTTGAGAATGATACAAATATTAATTTTTACAAAGTCTACTGCTTCAGTTTTTATAATGGCAATTTGCATATACTACAGAATGTTATAAAGAGTGATCAGCTTAACAGCAATTACTTGCAAAGTCAATATTTGCCTAGAAAATGAATTTTATCCCCCAAAACACATTTCAACATCATTGCAGCCCTGCCTTAAAAGGACCAGCTAACATCGTTTCAGTGATTGCTCCATTAACACAGGTGTGGGTGTTGATGAGGACAGGGCTGGAGATCAATCTGTCATGATTAAGTAAGAATGACACCACTGGACACTTTAAAAGGAGGCTGGTGCTTGGCATCATTGTTTCTCTTCTGTTAACCATGGTTATATCTAAAGAAACATGTGCAGTCATCATTGCACTGCACAAAAATGGCCTAACAGGGAAGAGTATCGCAGCTAGAAAGATTGCACCTCAGTCAACAATCTATCGCATCATCAAGAACTTCAAGGAGAGAGGTTCCATTGTTGCCAAAAAGGCTCCAGGGCGCCCAAGAAAGACCAGCAAGCGCCAGGACCGTCTCTTAAAAGTGTTTCAGCTGCGGGATCGGGCTACCAGCAGTGCAGAGCTTGCTCAGGAATGGCAGCAGGCAGGTGTGAGTGCATCTGCACGCACTGTGAGGCGGAGACTCTTGGAGCAAGGCCTGGTCTCAAGGAGGGCAGCAAAGAAGCCACTTCTCTCCAGAAAAAACATCAGGGACAGACTGATATTCTGCAAAAGGTACAGGGAGTGGACTGCTGAGGACTGGGGTAAAGTCATTTTCTCTGATGAATCCCCTTTTTGATTGTTTGGGACATCTGGAAAACAGCTTATTCGGAGAAGACGAGGTGAGCGCTACCACCAGTCTTGTCTCATGCCAACTGTAAAGCATCCTGAAACCATTCATGTGTGGGGTTGCTTCTCAGCCAAGGGAATCGGCTCTCTCACAGTCTTGCCTAAAAACACAGCCATAATTAAAGAATGGTACCAGAATGTCCTCCGAGAGCAACTTCTCCCAACCATCCAAGAGCAGTTTGGCGATCAACAATGCCTTTTCCAGCATGATGGAGCACCTTGCCATAAAGCAAAGGTGATAACTAAATGGCTCAGGGAACAAAACATAGAGATTTTGGGTCCATGGCCTGGAAACTCCCCAGATCTTAATCCCATTGAGAACTTGTGGTCAATCATCAAGAGACGGGTGGACAAACAAAAACCTACAAATTCTGACAAAATGCAAGCATTGATTGTGCAAGAATGGACTGCTATCAGTCAGGATTTAATCCAGAGGTTGATTGAGAGCATGCCAGGGAGAATTGCAGAGGTCCTGAAGAAGAAGGGTCAACACTGCAAATATTGACTTGCTGCATTAACTCATTCTAACTGGCAATATAAGCTTTTGTTACTCATAATATGATTGCAATTAAATTTCTGTATGTGATAAAAACATCTGACAAACACACATAAAAACCAGAGGGCAGCAGATCATGTGAAAATATAATATTTGTTTCATTCTCAAAACTTTTGGCCATGACTGTACACCAATCCATAGTCAGACAGATAATGTACAAATAGAGGAAATTTAAGACCATTATTTCCCTCCCCAGGAATGGTTGACCAACAAAGGTCACACAAAGAGCAAGGTATGTTATAGTCACAAAGGAACCCAAGATAACCTCTAAGCAACTAATGGCCCTTGTCACATTAGCTAATGTTAATATTCATGAGCCTATCATCAGGAGAACACTGAACAACAATAGCGTGCATGACCGAATTGCAAGGAGAAAGCTGCTACTCTCCAAAAAGATAATTGCTGCCTGTCTTCAGTTTGCTTCTGATCACAGGGACAAGCCCAAAGTCTATTGAAATAATGTTTTGTGGACTGATGAGACCAAAATTGAACTTTTTTGTTTAAATGAGAAGTGTTATGTTTGGAGACAGGAAAATACTGCATTCCAGCATAAAAACCTCATCCCATCTATGAAACATGGTGGTGGTAGTTAGTGTTGAACGAAGTAAAGCATTCAAAGCAGAATTTGGTCTGAAGTTTAGTAAAGCTTCGATTTGAAGCGAATCTGAATTTTCTCTTGCTTCGTTCTAACAAATCAAGTTTTCATAAAATGGTAGCTGATGATATCCTGGATGGCATGCATTTTTAACATGTAAGAAAAAAAATGAACCATTCTTTATAGTCATAAGTTCACTTCAAACACATATAAATACCCGCAGCATGCCCTTTTTTTGGGGAAAGCTCCTTTTTGTGTGTTATTTAGGTTGCCTTGTTTGTGGTTTAATGTTATTAAAAACAAAGAATACTGCCCTTTATTTATAAACATAAATTGGTCACTTTTGCTTGTTGAAAAAAAATAAAATGTACATGACATAACAATTACAAATTTAAAAAATGCCCAGGTGTGGATAGGGGACCCTCAAAATGTGTGTCATGGGAGGTGTCCTGACAAGTGGACATTGGGTGGTGAGATTGGCCTGGTTGTGAAGCTGAGGAGACAGCCTGCAGATTTGAAGAATCCTCAGTATATGTGTGGCCATATTGCCGAATTTGTGGGGCATAATGTGACCTTGGTGGAGGGTATTTGGCAGGCTGCAGGGGAAATGGGGAAGTTGGCATTGGCAAGGGGCCAGTGATGTGCCCATTAGTGTTGAGCGAGCATGCTCGGCCTAATACGATATTCGGCCGAGCATGGCGGCACCCAGGACCACGCGGTGTTGGGCCGAATGCGTGAGTCCCCTCGGGGAGGTACTGGCATTCACTGTAATGCCAGTAGCCATGTTGGCTACTGGCATTACAGTGATTGGCTGGCCGGAAACGCGCCATCGGGTGCTATATAGCATCCGGTGACATGTGACCTGGCTCAGACCGAGTCAGGGAGAGCTGCTGCAAGGAGGGACAGATAGTGTAGGGATAGAAATTGGCTAGGCAAGGATAGTTTTTTTTTGTTGAAAAGACCCAAAAGACATTTTAAGGGCTATTATATCTGGCTGCAACATATTATTTTTTTGGGGGGGTCAAAAATTGCGTAAGGTTGCCTGACTTAAACACCACCTGTGCATCGTGTTCATTATAAAGTTTCTGTATAGTGCCATCGGGTGCTATATAGCATCCGGTGACATGTGACCCAGCACAGACCGAGTCAGGGAGAGCTGCTGCAAGGAGGGACAGATAGTGTAGGGATAGAAATTGGCTAGGCAAGGATAGTTTTTTTTTTGTTGAAAAGACCCAAAAGCCCTTTTAAGGGCTATTATATCTGGCTGCAACATATTATTTTTTTGGGGGGGTCAAAAATTGCATAAGGTTGCCTGACCGAAACACCACCTGCGAATCGTGTGCATTATAAAGTTTCTGTATCCTATATACCTGACATCCGTTGCTATTTTTTCTGCCGCTAATCAAGGCGACATTACCTGCGCTGCGTCTGCTGTATAACGTTTGCGCAAGGAGGGACAGATAGTGTAGGGATAGGATTTGGCTAGGCAGGGCTAGTTGTTCTGTTTAAAAGACCCATAAGTCCTTTTAAGGACTGTTGTTACAGTATACCTGGCTGTATTATTTTTTTTTCTTTTGGGGCAAAAATAACGCAAGTTTGTCTGGCCTTAACACCACCTGCACAGCTTGTGCATTATAATGTTTCTGTATCCTATATACCTGACATCTGGTGTAATTTTTTCTGCCGCTAATCAAGGCGACATTACCTGTGTTGCGTGTGCATTATAACGTGTCTGTATCCTATATACCTGACATCCGGTGTCATTTTTTCTTCCGCTAATCAAGGTGACATTACCTGTGTTGCGTGTGCATTATAACGTTTCTGTATCCTATATACCTGACATCCGGTGTAATTTTTACTGCCGCTAATCAAGGCGACATTACCTGTGCTGTGTCTGCTGTATAACGTTTGCGCAAGGAGGGACAGATAGTGTAGGGATAGGATTTGGCTAGGCAGGGCTAGTTGTTCTGTTTAAAAGACCCAAAAGTCCTTTTAAGGACTGTTATTATATCTGGCTGCAATATTTTTTTTCTTTTGGGGCAAAAATAACGCAAGTTTGCCTGACCTTAACACCACCTGCAAATGGTGTGCATTATAACGTTTCTGTATCCTATATACATGACATCTAGTGTAATATTTTCTGCCGCTAATCAAGGCAACATTACCTGTGTTGCCTGTGCATTATAACTAGAGATGAGCGAATTTTTCAAAAATTTGATTCGGCTGGTTCGCCGAATTTTCCGAAAAGATTCGCTTCGATCCGAATAAATTTGTTGCGAATAGCGTTAAAAAAACGACTACTTCTGGGCTTCAGAGAGCCTGGATAGTTGTGTAGAACACTGTGCCTTACAGTAAAACGCATAAGGAGTAGTGTTGAGCGAGCACTTCTGTGCGCGTATGCTCGGGTGCTCTGGCCGAGCAACCGAGCATAATGTTAGTCAATGGGACTAAACCAGGCACCACCCGCTCGGAAGAGGGGAGGGTGTCTGGTTAATAGAAAAAGGTCAGAATCGCGACTTCTCCTCTTTTACTCCTTTTGCTTGTAAAAGTATGCTAATTAACTGAATTTGTACGCATTTGCGCACAATGCGTACGCATAAATTCCGTTCCTCATAGATCAATCCACTGGAGCTAAAATCAACCTCCCAAAAACCATAGCACAAGAATTTAGGCGTTTTTATTCCTCGCTATACAATCTGAACCAAGACAATACCACTGCTACACCCTCTCAGGTTGATATCGACTTGTATTTATCATCCCTGTCTCTCCCTTGCCTCACCCCAGAACAGAGGTCTTTACTGGACGGACCATTCGGATTGGAGGAGATTCAGAAAATAGTGAACTCTCTCCCGCTCCATAAGTCTCCTGGTCCGGATGGTCTTTCCAACATGTACTACAAATCCTTTACTGACATCCTGACCCCCTTCCTCACCCCGACTTTCGAACGAGGTGCGCAGACCGGCACGTTTCCCAAAGAAATGTTAGAAGCAACGATAGTTACACTGCCCAAACCCGGTAAAACAACGGATAAGCCCCAAAATTTTAGGCCCATATCACTCCTCAACACAGAAGTAAAGATCTACGCTAAGGCATTAGCAAATAGATTAGCCTCTATACTCCCTAAGTTGGTTGCTCCAGACCAAACAGGTTTCGTTAAAGGACGGCATATCCAGGATAATACTAAAAGGGCGATACACCTATTAGATTATGTAGAAAGAAGGAAGCTTTCAGCGACTTTCGTCACACTGGACGCTGAGAAAGCCTTCGACCGGCTTAACTGGTCGTATACTCTCTCGGTGCTAAGGCACATGGGGTTCACTGGAACCATCTTCTCTGCGATCCGGGCATTATATTCCTGCCCCTAGGCAAGAGTACTTGCTAACGGCACATTGTCCGACCCCTTTGACATCTCTAATGGGACTAGGCAGGGGTGCCCCCTCTCCCCACTGGTCTTTGTACTGGCCATAGAATCTCTAGCACAATCCATACGTTTAAACCCTTCCATCAAGGGCATTAACATAGGACCTCTATCCCACTGCATATCATTATATGCAGATGATGTCATCCTCACTAATAGCGATCCCATGACTTCACTCCCAGCTGCTTTTACACTTATTAATGATTTTGGACGTCTCTCATACTATAAACTAAATTTATCTAAATCACAAGTACTCCCCTTCAATCTCCCTAATTTAGCGCTGACCTGATTGCAACACTTGTTTCAACTAGATTGGCAGTCTACACAGATATCATACCTGGGCATATCTATCACCAACTCGGTTTCACTACTGTATAAACAAAACTACTTACCCCTCCTGGACCATATTGATTCAGATCTCCGAAATCTCGCTAAACATGAAATTTCATGGGTGAGGCGCATAGCTTCCTTTCAAATGTTTTCCCTTCCTAAATTCCTATTTCTGTTCAGATCCCTTCCCATCAGCCTCCCGAAGGCCTTCTTTAATATAGCTACTAAACTCGTAAGCTCATTTATATGTCTGTTAAAATGTTATACAAGAGGAAACAATTTGGGGGTCTCAGCCTACCTAACATTTACGACTACTACATATCCACATTGGTAGCCGGCTTGAAGACGTGGTGGTCCTCCTTGGAACCCATGCAAATCAAGTGAGGAAGCCACCACTCTGTCAAGTTGTCCCAAGGCCTTACTAATAGCCTCCCTATACCCTTTCTACTCCCCTCCTGCATTACCATACCTGATAAAATCTGCAGTAGACAATTGGAAACAATTCCATACCAATAGCCCTAAGAAGTCCTTTTCCCTCTTGGAAGAGACCCCAATTGAGATGTTGGAGCTCTTTATTCCAGACCTGGATCTTGGACCTTGGAGGAAAAACTCTATGGCAACCCTTTCTCATCTATTTTGCAGTGGAGTTCTTCGTTCTTTCCAGGATCTACATCAGTCTTTTGGCATACCTAATTCGGAATTTTATAAGTACCTAAGAATCAGACACTTTCTTAACTCCCAACCTACATTGGAGGTTTCAGCCAACCTAGATATCTTTGAGTTATGGTCTAATCCCCCTACAAAGGCCTCCTCTCTCCACCCAATCTATACTTTGTTGGGAAACAAGGCCTCATTTACCAAAACTGCTCCTTTTCTGTCCTGGGAGAAAGAACTACAGGCTACTTATACAAATGCAGAATGGTCCTCCGCTCTCCGCATTATATTCTCCAATCTAAAATGCACCTTACACGTTGAGTCGTTTGTTAAAACCATTTTGAGGTGGTACTATACCCCAGAACGATTGAGTTATATGTTTCCAGGCATCTCCCACCTCTATTGGAGAGGATGCGGAAGCAGAGGCACCCTCCTCCATATTCTATGGAGCTGTCCACATCTGACTCCTCTGTGGCGAAGAATATTTACAATTGCTTCGGATATAGCTAAAAAACACATTCCCCCCAAACCGGAGATGGCTTTACTTCTCATACGAATGGATTCTATTAGTTATAAATATAGAACTGTTCTAACCCATCTATTCCTGGCCACAAAGTTGGCAATCTCTAAAAACTGGAAAAGTACCCAGATATCTTTAGAAAGCGAAGTATTGTCTAGAGTTCAAACCACCTGCTTAAAAAACTATGGCATATGCCACTTCTACGTTTCCTAAATTCAAGAGGATGTGGGATGCCTGGTATACCTCAACATATGCTGTTTGCATTTAATTGTTTATACATAAAACTCTTGTGTTAACAATTCGACAGTATGTCTACTTGAATCATCATAGAACTTTGCAATGTCTTATGTACTTTGTATGTTGTAAGTTTGCTTTACAAATGGTTTAGTTAGGCCATTCCCGGCCGTATGTTTGGTTTTATTAAACAAAACAAAACTTAATAAAAATCCTACCCATTAGCATACAATGCGTAGCATTAGCGTACAAATCAACATTACAGTGAATACCAGCAATGCGCTTGAGTACACTCGGTGTTCTACTGTGGTAGTGGAAGACTACTGTGAGACAGTGTGACACGCACATAACAGGCTTCTTAGAATTGCTGCACACTTTTATGTATTTAGGCAGTTAAGGGGCCAAAACTCACCAAACAACTCAAGTCTGAACTCAGCCTTACAGGTCAATGTTAGCGCCAGCTATAAAGAATCGTGCAGAGGCCCAAGATCCTACTATTTCTACTAGTGAATTACTAATTCACTGATTTCACATACATTTTGACAGAACCTGTTCTATTACATGCTTAAACAAGCAGAGCACCCCCAGACAGGTTGGAGATAGCAGTGGCAGCAGCATCAGCAGACTATAGATTGGCACGACGACAGTGTGGCCGGGTGGCAGCAGCATGAGCAGAGTGGCAGAATGACAGACCATGGAAGTGGCAGCAGCAGTGGAAGTAGTAGTACAATTTGGAGGCCACAGAGTGGCACAATTACCTAATTTTGAGGTAGCAGCAGCCAGGAGACGGCATGTGGAGTCGGCGGCGACAGCAGCATCAGGCCGGAGAGTGGCATGATGACATACCCTGAAGAGCAGACCGTGATAAAAAATTCTCGTCCTTTTGGTTAAGATCAACTGTCGCATATGTTCTTATCAGTATCGGGGCTGGTTATGCCAGCGGACGGGAACATAAGACAGAGGAGGTGCAGTGAAGGCTCTAGCTTTGCCTGTGTGTCGACTGTGACAAAATGTCAGTATTGACCCAAGACGCCAAGAGAATTCCATCTTGAGATCGAGCTGGCGGTCTGCAGGGAGCTGAGCTACCACCTGTGGGAGCCCCTGCCTCTCGCCTCCCCCATGCTCATCGCTGAGTGTCCCGGGGGCCGGAATCGTTTACTTTTAAAAATTCGAGTGTTCAAAACAAACAGGGTTTCCTGTGTACTTGAGCTTTGAATAATGGAATAGGACTACAGAACGTACCAAAAATGTACGACTGACATGATGCTGCAGAGGAGAGTGGTACAGTAACAGCAGCTGCAAGAGGCAGCAGTCAAACAAATTTCAAGGCCACAGAGTGGCACCATAACAGAAGCTGCAAGAGTCAGCAGGCAAACAAATTTCAAGGCCACAGAGTGCCACCGTAACAGCAGCTGCAAGAGGCAGCAGTCGAATACATTTCAAGGCAACAGAGTTGGAGAGGCAGCAGGAGTGGTACTAATTTTAAAGAGACAGAATGGCACAGTGACATACCCTGGGAGAGGCAGCAGCAGTCAAAAAATTTTAAATGCAACATACCGTAGAGTGGCACAATTACATACTTTGGACGCAGTGGCAGCTGGGAGACAGCGTGTGTAGGCGGCACCTGGGACGCAGCATGAGTAGGCCGCAGAGTGGCACAATTACATAGTTTGGACGTAGTGGCAGCTGGGAGACAGCGTGAGTAGGCGGTGGCCGCAGCAGCATCAGGCCACAGAGTGGCATCCAGATGACCCCTCGTCACAAAGGAAAACAGTCCCCTGTGAGGGTATTCTACACAGGCAGAGCTGATCAGGGTCTGCTAAGATCTTGTAGCTCTCCTATGCTTCAGAGACCTAGTGATCACATGATCACTGGGTTCAACAGAGGAAATGGCATAAATGTTTTCGCTATTCACTGCAAACTCATTGAGCTCATTCACTGAAAGTTGGGGACCCTACCTGTTCCTCTAGGGTACCTACACATGGGTGCAGGTCAACTAGAGAAAATCGTTACACATTTCCATGTGGAAACAATGCAGAACATAGGCAGTTAGCACATATATAGCTGTATGACATCACGAAAGGGTTAACAAGTTCAGCTGACAAATCCAAAAATGGAAATAGAACAACTTTCTGATAGTTGCTATGGTTTCTTTAGCATTGTGTTTCTAAGCACAACATCTGTAAATTAACTTGTTAATGATAGCACAGGATTTATCCCAAAAATAACTATACAAGCACAAAATAGAATCTGACTACCTGGCTGAAATCAGCTTTTAATTACATTACTAATGGACAGCCTGCATTTGGGAGAACTGACAGAATATGCTTGACAAGCTGGAGGTAACAGGGTCATCTACAGCATGCCAAACAGAGAGCAAACAAAGTTATCAAACATATGCACTAGCATAAATGGCTTGAGTTTAGACAGGTCTATGAAATGTATGCAGCACATTGTTACTGACTAAGTTACCCTATGTTTATACACTAAAGACACTCATTAAAAAATGATAATAAAATCCCAAAAGAAGCACACAAGAATTGCAAACATTTTTAAAACAGAATAGTTTACACAGATAAATGAACTAGAAAAATAAGTATTTTTACGTGAATAAGTTTTGTGAATTTTGCATAAAAATAAACTTAATTTTCCCCACATGAATTCTTACTGTTTACATGCATATTTTGTCTGTATAAATGACTGCAATTTTCTATCGATTTTCTGCAAGAAAATTATTCATCTATGAAATTGTGTCAGCAAATTACTTGCTTTATGCTCAGCTGTCTCACTGTCCCTTTGCTTGTCCCTGAAAGCTTTTTAAAGCATATAACTTAAAGAAGAACTCACGCAAAAAATTGTATTCCATGTCCTGCTAGAAATGTACATGATGTAATCTGTAGGTAATGTCATTTTTTTACTAGTGGCTGTATTTTTGACTTATATAATCCTGAAGTTTCTTATCTGTGTCATGTGACTAGGAATTAGACCCACCAACTCACAGACACTTATGTGTGGACAGGAAGTCTAATTCTCTATGCATTCCTATGGGAGCCTCATTTTTAGTCTCATAGGAATGAATAGAACAGTGACTGGCTTCCTGTCCTGGGTCAGTTGGAGGTCAGGGAGTTGGAGGTCAGATGACCTTCACTATAGATTATATCATGCACCGTGTCTTTGTGTGACGCAGAAAAGGTGAACAGATGGACTCGACATGCCTGGATTCCACCGTGAAGCATGGAGGAGGAGGTGTGATGGTGTGGGGGTGCTTTGCTGGTGACACTGTTGGGGATTTATTCAAAATTGAAGGCATACTGAACCAGCATGGCTACCACAGCATCTTGCAGCAGCATGCTCTTCCATCCGGTTTGCGTTTAGTTGGACCATCATTTATTTATCAACAGGACAATGACCCCAAACACACCTCCAGGCTGTGTAAGGGCTATTTGACCAAGAAGGAGAGTGATGGGGTGCTATGCCAGATGACCTGGCCTCCACAGTCACTAGACCTGAACCCAATCGAGATGGTTTGGGGTGAGCTGGACTGCAGAGTGACGGCAAAAGGGCCAACAAGTGCTAAGCATCTCTGGGAACTCCTTCAAGACTGTTGGAATACCATTTCAGGTGACTACCTCTTGAAGCTCATAAAGAGAATGCCAAGAGTGTGCAAAGTAGTAATCAAAGCAAAAGGTGGCTACTTTGAAGAACCTAGATTATAAGACATATTTTCAGTTGTTTCACACTTTTTTGTTAAGTATATAATTCCACATGTGTTAATTCATAGTTTTGATGCCTTCAGTGTGAATCTACAATTTTCATAGTCATGAAAATACAGAAAACTCTTTGAATGAGAAGGTGTGTCCAAACTTTTGGTCTGTACTGTAAGTAATTCCATTAATCCTTGATTCTGTAATTGGGGTGAAATTGCAGCCTAGTACTACTGATTTTTGGGTGTTCACATTCTTTTAAACATAAGAAATTCTGTTAATCCTTGATTCTATAATTGGTGTGAAATTGCGACCTGATACTATTGATTTTGGGGTGTTCACGTTCTTTTATACATAAAATAATCTGGTAATCCTTTATTCTGTAATTGGGGGAAATTGTCGCCTTATACTACTGATTTTGGGGTGTTCACCTTCTTTTATACATAAGTAAATCCGTTAATCTTTGATTCTGTAATTGGGGTGAAATTGCAGCCTGATACTATTGATTTTGGGGTGTTCACGTTCTTTTATACATAAGTAAATCCATTCATCCTTGATTCTGTAATTGGGAGAAATTGTGGCCTTATACTACTGATTTTGGGGTGTTCGCATTCTTATATACATAAGTAAATCTGTTAATCTTTGATTGTGTAATTTGAGTGAAATTGCAGCCTGATACTATTGATTTTGGTGTGAACAGGTTCTGTATCAATCTATGTGGAATCAGCAGAATCAGCAGTGTAAAAGGAGTGCACTTTTTCACTCTATAGTAGAATCTTGGGCCACTGCACGGTTAAGTCCCTTATACCTGACGGTAACATTGACCTGGTAGGTTGTTTGCACTTCAGTTATTTGGTCAGTTTGAAACCTGTAACTGACCAGATAGGTGAAGTGTGAACTGATTCTAAAAGTGACTTCTGTCACCTGCCTGTTATACTGATGCACAGTAACTGTTTCACTACCACAGAGGACTAGCTAAGCATGTTATTGCAATGCACAGTTATTTTTAACACGCTTCATCACAAATTAATTTGGATCAAATTTTGTGGGACAATTCTGCAAAATGCCCGAATTGAATTTGTGAAAATGTCGCTCATCTCTAGACATATTGTTTCATGTATTCCATTATTTTTTGGACATACATAATAATGCTAACCATATTCTAGCAAAGTTATTTGTTTTATCCCAGCTCAGTTGCATCCATTTAATTTTAACCCTTTCATAAGAAGCAGCTGTGTCATGACATCACTAGTCTGACTGTGTACATCACTGTGTAAACAGGAGATCAGTCTATGTACATATCATGAGGTGAACTGCAGGGTTACATAATTACCTATTAAATCTCTCCTAGCAACTCTCAGACACATTCTCTTCCATCCTATTCCACCTCCTTGTTTCCAATGTATGTTCTAAGCATGCATAAAGTGGTGCTGAAAATATAATTTATTATCTAAGAGACCAGGAATGCAGTGATTTAATGTAACAGGTGAGTACCTACAATGATAAGCTATTCTCAATCTGTGTGCTGTGTGCAGAATCTCCAGTGTATTTTTATGAGATGCAGATTTATACTTCTGTACTCTGCCTCCTGATTGTAGGTGATGACAAGGATAAATGCAAAACAAATAGGAGGCAGGGGAGAGAAGCTGAAGATGTATGACATAGGAGTACACTGTGAGTTAGGGGACAGATTTAGGGAACAGAACTTCTATATTACTGATCTATCACTGGCTACCATTTGATAGGACTCAGAACAGGTGCAGTGTGTCGAGACTCTACCTCCTCTGTCTCTGGCATGAGGCTTGAAAATCTGAGCTACAAAATTGTTCAATGAGGTTAGGATTCTGAACAGGCCAGTTTATTTCTTCCACATCAATGGATTCTTCCAAAGCACAAGACATTTTTAATAGATCTCTATTGCCATAAAGAACACAACACACTGAGAGTCATTTATAAAATGCATCAGTTGTGGAGAACACCATATTTGCACCAAATTTGTGACTTTTCACTTATCTCCCCACTATGAAATGTGGCAAGAAAAGTGGGTGGGGCTCTGTGGGAGGGGGAAGGCCACCAACAGCCGGACAGATTTACTATAATATATGCCACTAATTAGCAGAAATGATAATTTAAATTTGCGTTACCTCAAAGCTGTCATAGATTTGTATTTCTTGTGCAAGCCTATGTCTGGGGCATTATGTGTCAATGGACTTTGTAACGCCAGTCTTAGTGTATTTGTCCTATTACTGTATGTCTTATTATCTTCAATGGACATCTGTTGTGTTTAAGTGCAATAAATGGGTGTTTTATTGCAACAATGGGTCTCTCATTATTTTAGGGTCTGGGGTATTAATTTATTTACAGTCTGAATTGGGGTTTGAATTTATTTATTTTGCAATGGAAATCTCAAATGGGGCTGAAATGTGGGGTGAAATATAACATAGCAAGAAGCTCTGTAGTGTCTGGGCTGGTTGGAAAAGAAAATAGAACAGCTATAATCAGAGAAAATATAATCTATGATTTAACTGTACTGTCATCACTTCAGAGTACCTGTGAAGAACTGACATCTACCTCAATTCATCCACTGTATTGCAGTACAATTCCACAATTCTTTTTTACATAGCCATACCCTTTATTTTCATGACCACCCAACAAATACATTGCTAATAGAATTGCATTGTTAGCTCCACCAATGCTGCCAGCTCCATGTATGCCATCTCATTTTTTGTAGGTCGATATCTCTCATCACTACACTCTGTTCTCAGCTAGCACCAATCTCTTCCTGGGCCTACTTAGTCCACCATACCTTCCATGCAATTGTGTCACAGAAGACAGCACCACACATGCAATGGCATGCCTTAGGTACTATGGCCTGTCACACAGTTGACCTGTAAAACAGAAGAACGTATATACCAGGCAACACAACATAGATACATAAATATACACAGTAAATAAAAATGAATATCTGAGTAAAAGGTGCAATATACTTGAAGTAATAGGTAGCTGTAAAAGAATACACAGAAGTCAATTAGCTACAAATGATAATACTCAGTTTACCCTTCATACAGATCAACTGCAATTTTATTCTAAGGCCTCTTTAACACGAGCGTCATGGATTCAGTCTGGATGCGTTCCGGAAAATCCGCACGCATCCGCACCAATCTGCATGCAATCGCAGTCATTGCGATTGCCTACGTTCGTTCATTTTTTTCCGCGCGGGTGCGAATCGTTTTGATGTGTTTTTCACGCACGTCATCAGTGAATCATGCATTGCACCCGCGCGGAAATCTCGCCCGTGTGAAAGGGGCCTTATAGTTACTAATATAAATAATCTAATATTAGTTGTAATGTCCTATGATCACAAGTATAGAAATCATATTTTAATATTAATAAATCAATATAAAAGACATTTCCATAAGCAAGTTTCACTATGCATAGCTTTTAGGAAAACAAATCTAAACCAACATCTTATTGTTACCATGTATACACTGTTTTTTTTTTAAATTTTTTTACAAATGTTAAATTTTAGTGAATCTTCAGAAATGAAGTAATGAAGTGGTTTACAATTGCTAATAGAATAGAAAATGTAGTATTACCGACAATAGCATTATTGTAATATACATAGTGATATTACGGTGCTCGTACGCTCTGGTGCTTTGGCCGAGCACTCAGGGGTGCTCGAGTGCTCGGCCGAGCACCCGAGCATAATTGAAGTCTATGGGAGTAAACCAGGATCAGAAGAGCGGGGGGTGCCTGGTTTACACAAGTGCCCAAAATTAAAAAACAAACAGACAGACACACAGAGACACTACTTACCTTCCCTGGCAGCTCCCTCCCGGGAGGAATTACTACAAAGAAGAAGACTGAGGAGGTAAGTGGTCTGTGTTTGTTTGTTTGTTTTTTTGCAGAAAAAAGGGGGGACCCCACACTTTTTTTTTTTTCCAAAATAATTAAATAATTTTAAAAAATGGCGTGGGGGCCCCCTTTTTTCCTTCTCCAGCCAGATACAACCAGCAGTGGCAGCCTGGCACTACCAGGGTGGGAAGGGACACGGTTATTGGCCCTTCCCAGCCTAATGGTACCAGCCTGCAGCCACCCCAGAACCGGATCCTCAATTTAGAAGGTCCGGTCCTGCGGGTACCCGGCCCTTCCCGATAACCCCTGGTGGCGGTGGTTGCCGGGGTAATAGATGTTGGGGTTAGTGCTGGCCATACCGGCAAGCACTAAGCCCAGTATTAGTAATCAGGGTCGTCTGTAGATAGCCATGATTACTAAAACTGCAATGTTGCAAAAAAACACACACACTTATAAAATATTTTATTGAAATAAATACTCCCCCAGACCCCTGTCTGACCATTTTATTTAAAAAATAAAAAAGTTGGTCCGACGTAATCTACTGAATCCGACGTAGTCCACAGCATTCACGATCCTGAAAAATAGAAAACAAACAAACAAAAAAACAAACACAGACCACTTACCTCCTCCTCCTCAGGCTACTTCTCCTCAGCAGTGGAGCATCTTCATTACATTTCGCCCTCTGCTGGTGAATGAAAAAAATTACACCTTGAATTCTTCAATGAAAAAAAAAACCGTGATAGATGACGGATCTGGAATTAACTCCATTGAAAGTCAATGGAGGACGGATCCGTTTACTATTGTGTCACACCAAACAGATCCGTCCCCATTGACTTGCATTGGCGTCATGACGGATCCGTCTAGGGGACTCGAGCATTGCGCTCGAGTACACTCAGTGTTCGGCCGAACACCGAGCGGACCCGAGCATAGGCATGCTCGGCCAAACAGCGAGTTCAGCCGAGCATGCTCGCACAACACTAAATATACATTATTCAGTGTAGAAACATTAACAGTCAAGTCACATTATTATGACTGTTTCCTACATTTAACAGAGGTAGTAAGTAGGACGTCATGAAGGACGTCGTGTGTCTTGAGCAGGCTTGGTGGTTATACGGCATTATTTTAATTAAAATTGGTCTTCCAATTTAGTGCTGGATTTCCTCCTCCGGAAAATTCTTAGCTTATGTTTCCTCCTCCACACCTTCTCCAGGGGCCCTATAGCTGTGGCAAGATAGGTATCCATGGCATGTATGTCCCAGTTTCCAAATGAAGAGCTGATAAAAGTAGAGGTGGGAAAGCAATATTTACTATGCTGCTACCAAAAATGCATAGTAACAGTTCAATAAATTAATTTAAGTAAAACAAATTGTTCATTTGCAAAGTAAACAAAGAAATTAGCATATATTATGTTATTTGTGGACTTTTTTTTTTACTGAACTTTGCAATTATTAAAAAATACATTTAAAAATAGCTTGGATTTGCTTTTTTACGGGGATTTTTATTTGTAATTTAAAATGGAATGCACCTAAAACAGTCTCAAGTGGATTTGCAGATTTAAGAAACAAAACAACGAAAATAAATAGTGTAAAACAGAGGTAAACATCAGATTAATTAACCCCTTTCTATCCCAGGCCTGTTTTCACCTTCCTTCTACCCCAGGCCATTTTTTTGCAAATCTGACATATGTCACTTTATGTGGTAATAACTTTGGAATGCTTTTACTTATCCAAGCCATTCTGAGATTGTTTTCTCATGACACATTGTGCTTCAGAACACATTGTGCTTCATGACAGTGGTAAATTTGAGTTGATATATCTCACCGATATTTATAAAAAATATTCAAAATAACTACTGTATGTTTGCATCATTTTGTAAATGTAATTTTTTTTAGGATGTTACAAGGCTTACAATTTTACAATTTTTCATATTTTCAAGAAAATTTCCAAAACTGTTCTTTTACAGTACCTTGCGAAAGTATTCGGCCCCCTGGAACTCTTCAACCTTTTGCCACATTTCAGGCTTCATACAAAAAGATATAACATTTAAAATTTTTGGTGAAGAATCAACAACAAGCGGGTCACAATTGTGAAGTGGAACGCAATTTATTGTATCATTTAAACTTTTTTTGTAATAATAAAACTGAAAAGTGGGGCATGCAAAATTATTCAGCCCCCTTGCATTAATACTTTGTTGCGCCACCTTTTGCTGCGATTACAACTGCAAGTTGCTTGGGGTATGTCTCTATCAGTTTTGCACATCTAGAGACTGAAATTCTTGGCCATTCTTCCTTGCAAAACAGATCAAGCTCTTTGAGGTTGGATGGAGAGTGTTTGTGAACAACAGTTTTCAGCTCTTTCAACATATTCTCAATTGGATTCAGGCCTGGACTTTGACTTGGCCATTCTAAGACCTGGAAATGTTTATTTTTGAACTATTCCATTGTAGATTTTGCTTTATGTTTGGGATCATTGTCTTGTTGGAAGATAAATCTCCGTCCTATGTAAGACAGAAAAGGTGGAGGCAGCGCCACATGTGCGGTGTCAATGGGTAAAAGTAATTTGTGTGAGAATAAGAATATGCTCACCTTTTTCAGTTGTGAAGAGTCACAACTGCTGTAGATACTTTTTGCTGGTAATTATCAAGGACCGACCAGCACACGGTGTCTTCCAAAGCTGCAGCCTCGGTCTCCCGGTGTGTCCTCTTTCAGAGGTGTTTGCCGGGTGTATAGATCCAGAGATATACAGCCAGTGGCTGTAGAGAAAAAGACCGATTTTCGGCGCTGCTTGATGGAGAATAGAACTACTGTAGGCAACACTGTAGTTGATGATCTTTTATTCGCAGGGTATTGTCTGACAATACCCTGTAGACAATACCCTGCGAATAAAAGATAATCAACTACAGTGTTGCCTACAGTATTCTCCATCAAGCAGCACCGAAAATCGGTATTTTTCTCTACAGCCACTGGCTGTATATCTCTAAATCTCCGTCCTAGTCTCAGGTCTTTTGCAGACTCCAACAGGTTTTCATCCAGAATGGTCCTGTATTTGGCTCCATCCATCTTCCCATCAATTTTAACCATCTTCTCTGTCCCTGCTGATGAAAAGCAGGCCCAAACCATGATGCTGCCACCACCATGTTTGACAGTGGGGATGGTGTGTCCAGGGTGATGAGCTGTGTTGCTTTTATGCCAAACCTATCGTTTTGCATTGTTTCCAAAAAGTTCGATTTTGGTTTCATCTGACCAGAGCACTTTCTTTCACATGTTTGGTGTGTCTCCCAGGTGGCTTGTGGCAAACTGTAAACAAGACTTTTTATAGACATCTTTGAGAAATGGCTTTCTTCTTGCCACTCTTCCATAAAGGCCAGATTTGTGAAGTGTTCGACTGATTGTTGTCCTATGGACAGACTCTCTCACCTCAGCTGTAGATCTCTGCAGCTCATCCGGAGTGATCATGGGCCTCTTGGCTGTATCTCTGAAAAGTCTTCTCCTTGTTTGAGATGATTAAGACCGGCCAGGTCTTGGTACATTTACAGTGGTCTGATACTCCTTCCATTTCAATATGATCGCTTGCACACTGCTCCTTGGGATGTTTAAAGCTTGGGAAATCTTTTGGTATCCAAATCCGGCTTTAAACTTCTCCACGACAGTATCACTGACCTGCCTGGTGTGTTCCTTGGTCTTCATGATGCTCTCTGTGCTTTAAACAGAACCCTAAGACTATGACAGAGCAGGTGCATTTATACGGAGACTTGATTACATACAGGTGGATTCTATTTATCTTCATCAGTCATTTAGAAGAACATTGGATCATTCAGAGATCCTCAATGAACTTCTGGAGTGAGTTTTCTGAACTGAAAGTAAATGGGCCGAATAATTTTGCACACCCAACTTTTCAGTTTTATTATTACAAAAAAAGTTTAAATGATACAATAAATTTCGTTCCACTTCACAATTGTCACCCACTTGTTGATTTTTCACCAAAAATTTAAAATGTTATATCTTTTTGTTTGAAGCCTGAAATGTGACAAAAGGTTGAAAAGTTCCAGGGGGCCGAATACTTTCGCAAGGCACTGTATAGCACCAATTCAGTCATAAAGTTATTTTGAGGGGCTTACGTTATAGATGACCCCATTTTACAAACTATGCCCCTCAAAGTATTCAAAATTGATGTTACAAACTGTGTTAGCCCTTGAGGTGTTCCACAAGAATTAATAGAAAATGGAGGTGAAATTCCAAAATGTCATTTTTTTTGCAGCTTTTTTATGTTAATCAGTTTTTTTTACTGCAATACAGCAAGGGTTAACAGCAAAATAAACCTCAAGATGCATTACTCTTACTCAGTTTACAGAAATACCCTATATGTGGTGGTAAACTGCTGTAGGGGCACAGAGCGCCAAATGGTTTTTGGAGGCAGATTTTGCTAGAATGGTTTTTGGGCACCATTTTGTATTTGAAGAGTCTCACAGGCTTCTGTAGAAGGCAGCCACAATGCCTATGGAAGGCATCGAGCTGTCTTCACAGCCATTCGGTCCCCGTCACCGCCGCACAGGGACCCAATGGGCCCCTTCCCTACACTAACCCCATACATGCCACGGTCAGCGCTTACCACAGCCTACAAAGAGTTAGAGCGCCAGCATCTGTGTTCACCGATGCCGGCGTATACAGCAGGGGCTCAGCTGTCATTAACTGCCAGGCCGCTGAGGCTGATCGGGTGGGCGCAGCTCCTGCACCCGCCAATCAGCACGTCACACCTATAAGGCACTGGGACTTAAGTCACGTTCCGCAGCGCCATATATGTGCGGAGCCAGTCGGGAAGGGGTTAATCACGCTATGCAAAGTAGATTGTTTGCTTTTTAACAATTATTTTTAAATGAACTGTATTAGGCTGCTTGTATACAATATGGTTTACTGCTAATTGCTCGTCCACGCTGGTCAGTTTTGAGAATGACATAAGTTTTGATTTTCTCAAAGTTTGATTTTCTCAAAGCCAAATTTGTGACTTTTATCTATTGCAACTAGGTGGTTGTGTTAGATTTTAGACTGTATAATTGCCAGCAGGAGGATGCACCAAATCTATAGGAGGGAATCAACATTGGTGAAAAAAACACCGGTCTTGTTAACAATCCCACTCAGTATTTACAGTGATGACCCTTCTTTTTCAAGACTTCTGAAGTTTGTCCTGGCACGCTAGATATCAGATCCTAGGCAAAATCATGACTGATGGCAACCCATTCTTTCCCAATCAGTGTTTGGAGTTTCTGAGGATTTTCCTGGCCATATACAAAAAATGTCAATGTTCTGTTCACTGAGCCACTTAATATAGTAACATAGTAACACAGTTTATAAGGCCGAAAAAAGACATATGTCCATCCAGTTAGGCCTATTATCCTGCAAGTTGATCCAGAGGAAGGCAAAAAACCCCTGTGAGGTATAAGCCAATATTCCTCACTTTAGGAGAAAAAAATTCCTTCCCGACTCCAATCAGGCAATCAGAATTACTCCCTGGATCAACAACCTATCTCTAGTAACTATAACCTGTAATATTATTACACTCCAGAAATACATCCAGACCCCTCTTGAACTCTTTTACTGAACTTACCATCACCACCTCCTCAGGCAGAGAGTTCCATTGTCTTACTGCTCTTACCGTAAAGAATCCTCTTCTATGTTTGTGAACAAACCTTCTTTCCTCCAGGCGCAGAGCATGTCCCCTCGTCACGGTCACAGTCCTGGGGATAAAAAGATCATGGGAGAGATCTCTGTACTGACCCCTGATATATTTATACATGGTTATTAGATCTCCCCTCAGTCGTCTTTTTTCTAAAGTAAATAATCCTAATTTTGATAATCTTTCTGGGTACTGTAGTGCACCCATTCCAGTTATGACTTTAGTTGCCCTCCTCTGAACCCTCTCCAGCTCTGCTATGTCTGCCTTGTTCACAGGAGCCCAGAACTGTACACAGTACTCCATGTGTGGTCTGACTAGTGATTTGTAAAGTGGCAGGACTATGTTCTCATCATGGGCATCTATGCCTCTTTTGATGCAACCCATTATCTTATTGGCCTTGGCAGCAGCTGCCTGACACTGGTTTCTACAGCTTAGTTTGCTGTTCACTAAAATTCCTAGGTCCTTTTCCATGTCAGTGTTACCCAGTGTT
Source organism: Rhinella marina (assembly GCA_900303285.1). Taxonomy (NCBI): domain Eukaryota; kingdom Metazoa; phylum Chordata; class Amphibia; order Anura; family Bufonidae; genus Rhinella; species Rhinella marina. The sequence goes on along the minus strand of ONZH01030490.1, from coordinate 1,245 downwards.
TTACCATTTAGTATGTACTGGTGACTTGCATTATTCCTTCCTATGTGCATAACCTTACATTTGTCAGTGTTAAACCTCATCTGCCACTTCTCTGCCCAGGCCTCCAATCTATCCAGGTCCCTCTGTAGCAGTGTACTGTCCTCTTCTGTGTTAATTACTTTACACAGTTTAGTGTCATCTGCAAAAATTTATATTTTACTGTGCAAGTCTTCTACAAGATCATTAATAAATATATTGAAGAGAATTGGGCCAAATACTGACCCCTGTGGTACCCCACTAGTGACAGTGACCGAATCTGAGAATGTGCCGTTAATAACCACCCCCTGTTTTCTATCATTGAGCCAGTTACTTACAGAAATTTTCTCCCAGGCCAAGCATTCTCATTTTATATACTAACCTTTTATGTGGTACCGTGTCAAATGCTTTGGAGAAGTCCAGATATACGACATCAATTGATTCACCACAGTCAAGTCTAGAACTTACCTCCTCATAGAAACTGATTAAATTGGTTTGACATGACCAATCCCTCATGAAGCCATGCTGATATGGAGTTATTTGCTTATTTTCATTGAGGTACTCCAAGATACCATCTGTTAGAAAACCTTCAAACAGTTTACACACGACAGTTGTTAAACTTACCGGCCTATAGTTTCCAGGCTGTGTTTTTGGGCCCTTTTTGAATATTGGCGCCACATTTGCTATGCGCCAATCCTGTGGAACACTCCCTGTCAGTATAGAGTCCTTAAATATCAGAAATAAGGGTCTGGCTATGACATTACTTAATTCTCTTAGGATACGGGGGTGTATGCCATCCTGTCCTGGCGATTTGTCTATTTTAATCTTTTTAAGACGTCACTGTACTTCTTCCTGGGTCAGACAGGGCACTTTTAATGGGGAATTTACTTTTATATTCTGCATTTCATCTGACAGTTTATTTTCCTCAGTGAATACCATGGAGAAAAATATATTTAATAGCTTTGCTTTCTCCTCATCGCTCTCTGCAACTCTCTCCTCATTACTCTGTAAGGGGCCAACACCTTCGGGTTTATACTTTTTACCATTTATATAATTAATAGAGATGAGAGAACATACTCGTCCGAGCTTAGTGCTCATTCGAGCATTAGGGTATTCGCATATGCTCACTACTCGGGCGAGCATATCGCGATCCTCGAGGAAATGGCATCTTCATCTTCCTGCATGTTAGGTGCCTTTTCTCAGCCAATCAACACGTAGAGAGTCTTTGGT
>ONZH01030489.1:0-17618 GCA_900303285.1 Rhinella marina | reverse complement strand
TCTATCTGACTTACGAAAAGCTTTTGTTGCTTCCAGATATGATAACACACACCTGCGAACATCCAGAAGATGAAGTCGTCTATCTTCCACTGAACCCTGGGGGTCCCCAAAGGAGGGTAAACAAACCTCCTGGGAACAATGGAATTTAGAGACCACCTTCGGGAGGAAGGCTGGGCAATGCGTTAAGGTAATTCTGTCATCTTGTATAGATAGGTAGGGGGGGCTGCAAGAAAATGCTTGAATCTCCCCTACACGTCGAGCTGAAGTGACCGCCACCAATAAAACTGTCTTAAAGGAAAGCAATTTTAAATGTACGTCAGAAAGGGGTTCAAAGGGGTGCGCCATCAGAGCTGACAGGACTAAGTCTAGGTCCCAAGGAGGAACTGTGCTCCTAATTACCGGGAGTAAACGACTGGCCCCTCGAAGAAATCTTTTTATCAATTCTATTTCAGCTAATTTTTATCCAATAGAATGCTCAAGGCCGTCACCTGAACCTTCAAGGTATTTACTTTTAATCCTTTATCCAGGCCAGACTGAAGAAAGTTTAAGACTAGAGAGATGTTGTACGGGAGATCTTTATCTGGATCCGCATTGCAGAAGCTGAAAAAGGCTCCCCAAATCCTATGGTAAATCTTAGATGTAATAGATTTTCTGCTATGTAAAACTGTAGAGATAGCCTGGTCAGAGAGACCTTTCTTTCTTAGGAGCTTGCGTTCAAGTTCCAGGCCACAAGGTGTAGCTGTTCTACCTGAGGATGTAGGGCCGGTCCCTGATGTAGAAGGTCCTGCCTTGTTGGAAGAATCCAAAAATCTCCTGCCGAGAGCGAGAGGAGAAGCGGGAACCAGGCCCTCTTGGGCCAGTACGGGGCTATTAAGATGACTCTCGCTTTCTCTAACAGAATCTTTTCTAGGGTTCTTGGTATCAACCCTATCGGTGGAAATGCGTACAGTAGCCTCTTGGGCCAAGGATGAGAAAGAGCGTCTACCAAAACAGGATGATCTAGTCTGGCCAAGGAACTGAACTTCTCCACCTATCTGTTCTGGCGAGTGGCAAACAGGTCGAGATATGGAGTGGCCCATCTGTCTGATATCTGCTGAAAAACCTGTCTGTTTAGGCACCATTCTCCTTCTTTCAAGGTGTCTCTGCTTAAATAGTCCGCTAACGTATTTTCTGTACCTTTGATGTGGACTGCTGATAAAGAATTTAGGTTCTCCTCTGCCCAGCCGAGGATTCTCGCCGAGATGGACTCTAGGGCTCTGCATCTTGTTCCCCCCTGTCTGTTTAGGTATGCTACCGCAGTCGTGTTGTCTGAGACTATTTTTACATCTTTCCCTATTAGCTCCTTTTTTAACTTCCTTAGGGCCTCCCAGACCGCCTGCAGCTCCCTTACGTTGGACGAGGATCGACTTGTTTCCTGATCCCAAGATCCTTGAACCATAGAGAAGTCTGTATGGGCCCCCCAACCTGAACTGCTGGCGTCTGTTTGTCACCAGAACCGGGTTTAGTTTGTGCCATAGAAGACCGTTCTGAAGGTTTTTGCTTGGAGCCACCATTTTAACGAGGCCCTGGCCTGCTGAGATAGCGTGACTTTTCTGTCTAAGGTTAGAGCACTCCTGTTCCAGGCGCTCAACAGGAAGGATTGGAGAGACCTGGAATGGGCCTGAGCCCAATTCACCGCTGGTATCGAGGAAGTCATCAGACCCAGAACCTTCATAATGAACCTGAACGATACCTTCCTTGTCCTGAGCAGGAGTTCTACGTTTGTTATGATGTTTGACACCTTTTCTGGGGGAAGGAAAGATTTCATCTTTTCTGAGTCTAGGAGAATCCCTAAAAAAACCTTCTGTTTTCCTGGGATTAGGTCTGATTTGTCTTGATTTACCAACCAACCTAGACCTTCTAAGGTCTCTAATACCAGATTTAGATGTGATTTCAGTAGAACCTCTGATTCTGCCGTCAGGAGGAAATCGTCTAAATAAGGGACTAGCAGGATTCCCTTTAGATGCAGGAAAGCAATCACTTCTGACATGACTTTCGTAAAGACCCTTGGGGCTGAGGAGAGACCGAAGGGAAGGACCTGAAACTGGTAATGCAAAATCTCGCTTCCTGTTTGGACCGCAAACCTGAGATATTTTTGGTGAGCTGGACAGACAGGAATATGATAATAGGCGTCTGCTAGATCTATGGACGCCATGAAGGAGTTTTGCTTCAGGAGAGCAATAGCCGACTTCACAGAGTCCATCTTGAATTTTTTGTACTGGACCTGCTGGTTTAGGCCCTTCAGGTTTATGATGGCTCTGTGAGATCCGTTTGGTTTTTTGATGAGGAAAACTGTTGAATAAAAACCTCTTCCCTGCTCTTGAAGAGGGACCGGAATAATGACCTTCTTTACACAAAGCACCTTTAACTGATTCATAAGGCATAACTGATCTTCCTTTATTAATTTTTTGTTACACAAAATACTTCCGGAGGGGGAGAAAGGAATTCTATTTTTAGGCCTGCCGAGACCAAGTCTAGAACCCAGGGGGATGTGGTGATCTGCTTCCACTTGTGAGAAAAAGCTAACAACCTTCCCCCCACCGGAATTTTGGCGTCATTGTGCCCCTGGTTTTTGGGAAGAGTTCCCTGGGTTAAAGAGAAATCCACGTCCTCTACCTCTCCCCGATTGCCATCTACCTGAAAACCCCTTGTTTCTTTGGGTTTGTTTGCCCCTTTTTGAAGGATCAAATCTTCTTCTCTGAAAAAAGGTCTTCCCATCAGATGGGAAGCCCTTCCTCCTGTCTGTGGCCTTTTCTAGAATATCGTCTAGAACGGACCCAAAGAGTCTGTCTCCGTCGCAATGGTATAACCGCACAGTTTATTTTTAGAGGCTGTATCCCCTCCCCATGATCTCAGCCAGACCGCGCGTCTAGATGCATTGGTAAGTGCAGAGGTTCTAGCCGCCAGTTTAACAGTGTCGGCAGAAGCGTCCGCTATAAAATTTGCCGCCTGCTTCAACATGGGGAGGGAGGCCACAATTTCCTCTCTAGGAGTACCATTTAAGAGGTGGTCTTCCATTTTATCCAGCCAAAGCGACATAGAGCGGGCTGTATATGTGGTCGCTATGCTCGGCCTGAAAATTGCCGTAGAGGCTTCCCAGGATTTTTTAAGTAAAGATTCACTTTTTCTATCCATTGGGTCCTTGAGGAGACCCACATCCTCAAAAGGGAGTGCCGACTTTTTAGTGATTTTTGCCACCGGGGGCATCCACCTTAGGGCAACGATCCCAGAGGCAAGAATCTTCCTCAGCAAAAGGATATTTTCTTTTGAGTATTCTAGAGACAGTAGCCTTTTTATCTGAGTCGGCCCATTCTTTTTTAATAAGCCTAGATATGTTGTTATGTAAGGGAAAGACACGTTTACGCTTTTCCTCTAATCCTCTAAACATAAAGTCCTCTACAGATTTTGACTGCTTAGAGTCTTCAATATTCATCGCCGCTCTGATTATTTTTAACAGAGAGTCTGTATCTTCAATCGAACACAGAGGTCTGCCTGACTCATCCCCTGAAGACTCTGGGTGAGAATCAGACCCGACTTCTCCTTCCTCCTCTTCCTCTTCTATGAGGTCTCGGTCAGAGGGTTCAGAGACGGCAGCACCTGAAGTAGAAGGCCTGGATGGTATAGAGGCCATTTTAGACTCTACGGCGCTGCTAACTTCGTCCTTGATAATTGTCCTTATATTTTCCAAGAGGGAAGGGGTCTCTCTAAAAGAAAATATATATGAGCGGAGTAGTTAGGGTAATATATAAAAAATCCCCAAGATGGGTTTATCTCCAAAAGTCAAGGACGCTTCACTTACTCAGAGACGATTTTGTCCAGACATTTAGCGCATAAGGGTTTTTTATACCCAGCAGCCAGGCCTTTTTTACAGATGGAGCATCTCTTTACCTTTTGTGGGCCCTCGGACTTTTGTGCCTCTCTTACCTAATAAATATTGTAAAACTCAGTAAAATACTGGGAGTTATAGTACCTTATGAACCCTGCACCTTTAGAGAGCGTGTCTGTGGAGTAGCACAGCATACACCACGTGAAGACAGCAAGACATATTAGGTAAACACTCCACAGGAGGGGACTCACCGGGCTGTGGGTCTTAGATGCATCCGGATGCTTCTTTTCATCAGACATCATGGGGCTCGCGTATGCCGTGGAGTAGTCAGCCAGAGAACGCTGACAACATGCGGCATAAAGGCTACCCTATTCCCCATCTTTAAAGCTCGTTGTCTAGGGGGGAGGAGCCGGAAGCCTAGCGCTGGAAGTCACGTGATTCCGTGACTTCATACGGCGAGCGCCGTAACTCGCGCCTAGGCCTCGCGAGATTACGGCCGTCAGCCTGCACCCGCGATGCCACCTTACACCGACCCTCACCTCGTCCACAGACGCCTGCTGCGCCAGACGGAGCCCGGGAAAGCCTCCACCGGAGGACTTACATCAAAGGTCAGGAAGAGCCATGGTAAGCTCCGCAACCCTGCCTCTGCCCCAAACCTCACCGGATTAACAGGGCGCCTCCATGGATGCTCCGGACGGAACACCCGCGATCTCCACTTCCTCCCAGAGGGACAGGAAAACACTGGAGCAGGTAATGGGAGGGGACTATTTATTGATCTCCAAGTGTTTTCCTGTCCCTATGGGAGGCGGGGTATCCTCCTGTATTCCGTGCCGCTGTGGAGGCGCCTGGAAAATAGGCCTTTCCCAGATTGTTCTTGCTCGTAAAGAAACTACACAACAATGGCTCCAAGGTGAACCTCCATTCCTATCAATCTGTTTGGAATAATAAAGTCTTAAGTCAGTGGCTCTGTGCGATATCACAGATACTCCTTGGGATACGGAGACATTAGGAATATAAACCCTTACGCTGACCGAAGGAAGGAAAGCTGGGAGCTCTTACAAGAGAACAAGCAGTGTAGATATAACAGGGGGAATTTATCAAACTGCTGTAAAGCAGAACTCCAAAGAAGCTGTGAAAAATGAAAGGTGGAATCTGATTGGTTGCTATGGACAACCTAGCCAGTTCTACTTTACACCAGTTTGATAAATGTCAATGTGCAACCCTAACCTAATGGCCCATTCACACAACCGTGTGAATGGGTCCACATCTATTCCCCAATTTTGCGGAATAGATGTGGTCCCATTCACTTCAATGGGTGGCGTGCAATCTTGCCAAGCCGCGGCTCCGCAAGAAAATATAGAACTTGTCTTATTCTTGTCCGCAATAGCACACTGTTCGGCATCCGTGGTATTGCCGCCTTAATGGCCCCTAACATTGACTGGTGAGATTTCTGATGGCTCAGGTACAACACGAGGATTATGACGCGATCTTCACTGCTCTGTTTAGTCTTTATTTTATTACTTCTGATTTTTCTGAGTTTGATAAATCTCCCCCAACATGTTTAGGTAATACTAGATTAACTAGAATAGCAAAATCTTAATAAAACAGAAGGGCACTGACGGCTCCTGTCAGCACATAGAAAGGTGAAGACCGCTGACATGTAGGCGTCCTGCCTGCAACACGTTCACATTGTTTATCCACTAGTGAGGGAGGTGTCACCTTGAACGCCGTTACAACCCTTAGGCCCCTTTCACACGAGCGGGAGACTCGCATGTCTCCCGCAACGCATCTACAGGGCTGGACTCCGCACGGACAGGGATCGCATATAATGCTATGCGATCCCTGTCAGTGCCGGAGTCCAGCCCTGTAGATCCGTTGCGGGAGACATGCGAGTCTCCCGCTCGTGTGAAAGGGGCCTTAAAGTACCTGCACACGGTTATGGGTTTAAAAACAGGAAATTTTCCCCTTTTGTGTGTATTTCTGTGTATTTCCACATCAAAAAACAGCATGTCAACAACACATGACCACTGCAGCCAATCACTGGCCTCAAAAAGCACAACCGAATTGGAGGCGCAAAAATCCCCCCCCCCCCATTAATTTCTATGGGGCCATGCCACATCCGTATTCCCGATCCACCAATCTCAGTGCACGTCCTGCCACATTTGTGGAAGAGAAGAACCTTTTCTGTTGACGGGAACGAGAAAAATACAGACTCCACGTGGAAGCTGTCAATACTTCATGGGCCTCATTACGGACACAGCCGTGACGCCTCAGGCCTCTTTCACACAAGCGAGTTTTCTGTCCGGATGTGATACGTGTAGTGAACGTAACCCTGACCAATTCATCTCAATGGGTCTGTGTACATCTGCGGCACTTTTTTACGCATATTTTTAAAAAAAGGAAGGTATCAGGATGCAATGCGCTTTTCACTGACAGTTTCAAGGAAATGTAGATTGTTGTTCTTCAGTTTTAATTCATGGTCGTGAAAACCAGATGAAATCCAGACAGAAAAACACCGAATGCAATTATAGATTTACAGACAAAACTGATTTTTTTTTAATCTGTTTTTTCCCTGGACAGATCCGGTCACAATCCGTATCACTCGTGTGCACGAGGCCTTATACCAATATCCTTATCTTACTAGGTCCACAGTGCCGGGATCTACTAATGTTCAGAACAGAAGTGAGGATTCTTTGCTGGAGCAAACATGGACTCATGTAGCATGTAGACTGTTCGCTGCTGCTTCAGCTTCTTATAACTTCTAGTGCCTGTGGCGTCATACAGACAGCTGCAATTGGCAGCCTGTATTCTGAAGGCCAGAAAGAGGGGGCCATCGGGCGTGCTCCTAAACCTAAGATTATCTACTCTTTATAACAAAGTGCAAACGACTTCTAGGGAAGCAAAGAAAGGGAAAGAGAATCATCTCGCTAGCGCCACCTTCTGGAAGTGGCTCCCAATGAGTCAAGCCTTTTAACAAGCGTTGCAAACTGACAAGGGAAAATGGCCCAGCCAGAAATCCATCGTCTGTTTCATGGCGCTTGCCCCTCATCAGTACGGAATAGGATTCTGGCTGGCTGCGATGCCTTGAACACAGCTATATGGAGAGACAGAAGGTGGCGCTAGTGAGATGGTTCTCTATCCCTGGGAGATACAGCTTTGCATACCCCCCCCCCCCAATAAGTCTCCATACTCTGGAGCACTGCTACACATCTCCATATAGAGCCGGTCTCTTTAAGGAAAGCCTGCACTCTATCTAATCTAGCTGAAGCAATAAGAAAGCTGGTTATAGAAACTAGCCAAAGGCCCAGATCCTGTTCTGATCACTTTACACCAGAAGGTAAGGGTTGGGTTTCTTGTCAGGAAGAGGTCAGGACATTGAGTACAAGCACTTGTCCTACGTCCTCTGGATACGGCTGTCAATGTCATCCGGCCGGGTGACAAGAATTAGTGCTGCACATTTCAAGGACATCTAGCAGCAGGTGCATTACAGACACAGGCAGGACGGCCTCTACTAAACACAGCGACGCCCGACCTGTGGCCCTCCAACTCATGCAAAACTACAACTTCCAACATGCCCGGACAGCCTACAGCCATCAGTTCATGTTGGGAGTTGTAGTTCTGCAAGAGCTAAAGGGCCGCAGCTTGGCCACCCCAAAAAAAATCAAGGTGACCTATTAGGATATATGGAGAGGTCTGATCTGATGATCCTCAAGCTCTTCAGACTCTCCCATTATAAACTAGTAACGCAAAATTCTGCATGGCAGCCGTGCTCACCTGCCAACAAGTGTGAACAGACTCCTACAACACAGGCTGCACACAGCGGCTGAGAAAGTGCACAGCTAGGGAGCCATCACTTTACTGTGTAATACAGTCTGGTGGTCTCCGTCATCAGGGTAAATTAAAGGGGTTGTGCAGTGCTACAATACAGATGACTTATCCTCAGGGTAGATCATCAATATGAGATCAAAGGGGGTCCAACTCCCGATGTCTTGACCCGATCAGCTGTTTGAAGAGGTAACGGAGCTCGTGCAAGTGCTGCTTCCAATTCACCATCTCCTTACAGCTACATGTTCTACTCACTTGAATGGGACGAGCAGTTGTAATTACACTGCCCAAATGGGACAGCGCACAGGTCATCTTAAAGTGGAAGCAGCAATTGCATGACAGCTGAATGGCAGGGATGCTGGGTGGACTGGGGTTGTAAAGTGGCCCTGGAAAAAATTAACAGTGGCCCCATTTTGTAGTTGGGTCCAAATTGATAGAAGGGAGGGCCAGGCACATACCACCCCAGCTGAGCCAAATACTACAGTACACCTCAATATACTGCCAGCAGCACAACATACATCCCTAAAAACTGCCACAGGTTGGCCAAAAGGAAGGCTCAGGTGGCCCCATGGGCATCGGCCCACCAGAAAGTTTCCCTGTAGCGTGTATGGCCATTCTGCCCCTGTGGGCGTCAGGCCCCCACAGATCTGATATCAATATTGTAGCACTGCACAACTCTTCAGAAAGGATCCCTGCCCGCCTGTGGTTGTAACAGCCTCTAGTATGCGCTGTCCCTTTAAGACAGGAATCAGGTTACAGCGGCTGTGGCAGCAGGTCACGTGACTCTACACCGTACTGTATACTCTATACTGGCGAGGACGAATATAAACATCTTATAGTGGCCGGCAAACACACTAACGTCAGTACACAAGGCGGAGACACCGACAGCACCGGGACCTACCCCGTAACCCCTCACTCACCCAAGACGTCTGCCGTCCGGTGCCGGGCGATGAAACACGCGTCGTCCCCATAGCACATTCCCTTCTTGAGAATGCCCTTCCTGGCATCTTTGCCAAATCCGCAACTGGCAGTCACCAAGCTATAGTCCCGGGAGTCCGTCTGAGAAAGACCGCCTAGTACGGCTCTGGCCACCAACCTGCCGTACGACAAAACCGAGAACATGGCCCCGGACGGTGCCCCGTGCCTCTTGCTCTCCTCCGTGCCGCCCGCTCCTTCCTCAAGGACACACCGGCTTGTCTCTTCCCGGCTCCTCTGTTCTTTCTGTGCTGGGCACAACCCTCCAACCGCGATCTCTTCCCCCCGCTCCGGTGGCTCTGCCCGTGTGTGGTAGGACGCACTCAGTGCCGGTCTTCAAGAGTCCAGTCGACCTTTGCCGCCATCTTGGACCGCACTGACACTTAGGAGGCCGGAGATGGGAGGCAACTGCAGTAAGACACGTGACTGTGTGACGTAGTTGTACGTCACCAGGATTCCCCGCAGTAGGTCTGGCTTGCTGCTGCCGACGCCAGGGGACGGTCTGTGGAGCTGCTCCATCTGTGTCATGTTTCTATAGACTATATATATTAGAAGCAAGCTATTTCTGCACGGATGTCAAACGTGGGAGCTTCAAACTGAGCATTCGTGAGCTTGTATCCTGGAAAAGGGGAAAGGTGGAAAATACCTTTAATGAGCTGATGTCATGCACACTAGCACAGGTTCACCTGACAAACCAGTTTCCAAACAATTCTACTTTCCAAATAATAAGAATTCAAAGTCTGAATTCTGGAAAAAATAATAAGGGCATGAACTGCACGTTTTGTGTAATAAAGTGCATAATACCTGTCCAAATGCCCTGTTAGTACATATGGATATGATAGGTGGGGTCTACCACTCAAGACCCTCTGTATTATCCACATTGGCTGTGATTCACTGCTGGTGTAACTATGTAAACATGGCACCCACTGAAATTAACAAGGTCCCTGGCAGATACCAGATAGCAATACCATGGGGCAAGCTATCGTCCCAGCAGAACCATATACCACAGTGCAGCAGAATGTACTGCCCCAGAAGCTGCCCCTCTGTGGTGGACATTGGTAGCTGCCATTTCCTGCCCTCCTCCTCCAGTGGACCCTGATTAGGATATGGAGCAGGGGGCTTAGGAGGGGAGATGTGGCCACAGCAGGTGAATTCAGGAGGACATGTGTGGTCACTGGTACAAGAGTAATTACCGCTGAGAGCTCATTATGTACCCGGCCAGCAGCAGAGAGGAGGGCTGTTGGCAGAGGTGTAGCTAGGCTTTCCAGCACCCAGGGAAAGGATTCACCCCGCACTCGCCACTCAATTTTATTAGATCAAAGAGAGACAATATCAGTGACGTGTGTAGCACACAGCTGCAAATTTTTGTAATGCTAAACCATGTCTCTAACTCCGCTAAATGCATAACTATACTCACCCAATCCCACCTAGTCCCCTTAGGGTTATGGGTGAATGTAACTTGTAATAATAGCCTGTTTTAGGAGTAAAAATAGTCACAAGACCCTCTTTTTGCAACTTATTAGGAGTGGCGAGTGTATGATGGGGGCCTGGACTCTGGCACACTTACTATTACACATTTTCTTATTTACTTTATGTATCTTTTACATCAGAAAACAGGCCTAAAAGAGCAGTAAAAAGGACTCCAGTCAGGGGGCAAAGTAGTCTTTACTCCAGGTGCACCTAATTCATAAATTAGGCTAATTCTCCGGCAGTGCAGAGGGGGAACAAAGATCCACGTAAAAAGCCGGTCTTTGTAAATGATCCCCAATATGTTACCTGATAAAACCTATTATAGGGTACATGGCGGTACCCAATACACCTTGCGATAAATTAAAGAACCAACTAATCCTACCACATCCAGGGTTTTGCTGGCGTGTCTCGACATCACAGCTTTTCACAGTATTAATGTCCATATTGTGCCTCCTCACAGTAATAATGCCCACATTGTGCCCCTCTCACTGTAGTAATGTTCACCTTGTGCCCGATCACTGTAGTAATGCGCTGTAGTCACTGTAGTAAGGTCCTGCTTATGTCCCCGTTCTGTAGTAATGCCCACTTTGTGCCCCTCACTGGAGTAATGCCCACCTTGTGCCCCATCACTGTATTAATGCCCTTCTTATGTCTCCTTACTGTTGTGATGCCCCCCTTCAGCTCCATTAATAAAGCTAAAAAAAAACAAAAAAACACAGAAATCCTCAAGATGGGAGCGAACTCTCATGTGGGTATACATTGAGTTATTGCTCTTATACCCTTGATCTAAGCACATCCGGCTTTCCCCAGCAGTAGAAGCAGTCACACATAGCGCCACTGGCTGTGCAGGAGGCTGATTCCCGGGCCTTCTCTGCTCCTCCCACACAGCCAGCAGTGCCATGTGTGACCTGCTAGGAGTGCCCAGGCTCAGCTGAACAGTGACAGCTCCCTGCTTCACCATGTAGACGAACTGCCCGACGGGTGCACCCTCAAGCCTCTGTCAAGCCCCTGCTTGGGCAACTCTCTGAACGAAATCACAGATAAAACTGATTCAGCTTGCATGGAAGACTAACAGTTTTTCCCTGAACAGACCCTGACTGTTCAGGGTCTCTCGTGTGAAATAAGTTTTAAAGGGGAACTGTCACCTCTCCTGACATGTCAGTTTTAGTAACTACTGGAAATCCAAATGTAATACTAATTCTGGAGCATCTATTCTTAAGACTCCAAGTTGTGCCATTCCTGTATTATTCCTGCTAGAAGTTTACAAATAAATTGCCAGCAGTCTGCAGTAAAGGTACTGCTGGATGTTACCAGTAGTGGGTGTGTCTGACTCTTTCTTATCAGTGCTGCTGGTGTCAGACTGTGCAGGGACACACCCCCATCTGTACCTTTACTGAAAACAGCTGACCATTCATAAACCTCTAGCAGGGATAATAAAGGAATAGATGCTCCAGGAAATGTTATTACATGAGGAATACAAGTAGTTACTACAACAGCCATGTCAGGAGAGGTGACAGGTCCTCTTTAAGCGTGCAGGGTGAGATAGGTAAGCTCAGGGATTAGGTTCCGTCACCAGATCAGGGGTCACCCTTGTCAAGGCAGGTGCTCTGCTAATATCCAGCCTGGGGCTTAGCATTGCTCAATAGCAGTTATCTAGGGCTCGCTAGACTACCACAATATTAGACCTAATGCGGCGGTGCCTAAAGAATACACATAACATCAGGGGCGTAGCTAGAGGCTCATGGGCCCTGGTGTAAGAGTTCAGCTTGGGCCCCCTTCCCTGCCTTGGGCCCCCTAGCCTTCATGCTGCCTTGGGCAAAAATTGAAACGGCCCCCCCATGCCAAATTCTTGACCTAACCCCTTCCCTCCAGCCAGAGGTGTAACTTGATCAGCATGCACTTTCTATACCAGTGGCACATGGGTCTTTGGGCCCCCTCAGGCTCCTGGACCCGGTAGCGACTGCTACCTCTGCACCCCCTGTAGCTACGCCCCTGCATAACATTCTCAGTCCTTGATGTTCCGGTATTACAGACTATTAAACTAGATATCAGATAAAATAAGCAAAAATAAAAGTTAGGTCTTAGAGCTGTGAAATACATAAGTCAATTAAGAAGATGGGAGCGAACTCTCGTGTGGGTGTACATTGAGTTATTGCTCTTATACCCTTTAATACCCCCCCCCCCCCCCGAACTTGCACTAGTGGAGGATCTGCCAGACGTTCTGGATAATATATTATGTAATTCCATCTCGTGGGCAGCTGTAGTTTGAGATCGAAGAAGACATGGAAAGATTGTAGGTCAAGTGTTCCTAGTCTGACGTGCGAGATGAGACAACCCTTAAAATGTGCTCCAAGGTCACACAAGTATCTTGTTTAACCATGACCTACAGTTCAGGCTAAAATAGGAAACACTTCTAATGCTCGTGTGCTTGCCATGCCCTGTGACCTAGATCTGGCTGGAAGGTGATATATGTTATGTCTCCTGAAGCTGCTCTGAACTTCATGTTCAGTCACTCACCTTTTCCTGCCCAAGCTGCTGTAATCTAAAGGTCAGCTGTATTGGGGAGATTTTCATTTTTAGCAAAAATGACAAAAAAAATATATAATAGTAAACTACGGTTATACAGCAATGTGTGTGATGGCCTGTAGTAGTGAGTTCCAATACAGAAGAGACATGGATATGCTGTGGATGTATGGATGTACCACAAGCAGTTTTTGTATCAGCAAAGTGGATTAGTCCATTAGTGGAAAGTTATTAACAAATCTAATTAACACTTTATGGGAAAAAAAAAATCTGCATCATAAATTGACCTCTGGTGCAGATTTTAAACATCAAGTCAATGTATGCTGCAGATGTCCTCCACAGATTTCACCCTTTTCAAGACATAGAAATTTCACTGCAGAATATCCACCCCACGTGGCTGCACCCCTAAGGGGTCATTCACTTGGCAACTTTTGCAGCTAGAATTTGTTGCATTTTCTGCGCCAAATAGCCAATGTGTCCTTTCTTGGCTCAGAAAGGGCCATAAACTACAAGGGTAAGTGTATTCTGGGTGTCCAGTGGCTGCTTTATGGAGCGGAATCCGTTCCAAATATCTGTGGAAACTTCTGCAACTGAAAAACGGTTCCATTTAACGCGTTTTCACATGTGATGGAAAAATCCGCCTGAAATTCCGCCACATTAAGAATTCCCCAATGTGAACCTGAGGGGTTGAAAAGCATCAATCTGTAAAAATGCTTTTCCGAAGTAGAATATCTCCATTATTTCAGTGGGGGTATAATCTGCATAAAATAATCATTAGAATATTGTCCATATATTATTTCAGTGGGGTTGATATAATCTGCATATAATGCCAAAAAATGAAAAGGGCTCATTCACAAACTATAACGGTGTGCAGTTTTTGCAAAAAAAAAGGTCTGGTCGCTCCGTTCCTCAAAAATGCACAAAATCTGTGTTTTGCAAAATCCGCAATTTGCAGACCCCATCAGTATAATGGTATGGTGGATGTTTAGGGGCCAAATCCAGTAACGGGTTCCGTTAAAGTGAGATGAGACACAGTCCAGACCACCTCCCGGCCGGGAGACACCATAGCTTGTCGTGCTACGCTGTGTACACTGCAATGAGAGCTACTGAAACAGCAGAGCGCCAAAGCCTTAGTAACGGCGAGATGAGACAACCCTTAAAATGTTGAAATTCTGGCTGCTGCAGCATCTATACTGTTACTTTATACATACGTATTGTCTGCATTGTCTTTCATTTCTGTTCATACGGGGAGGTCAGAGAGCCTGACTAGCGGATTGCAGACAGATTATCTACAGTAAATAGTCATTGGGCACATTATAACATCATTTTGGATTTGCCTGTTCCATTATAGGATGGATGCTTGTGACTGCTTCTCGGAAATGAATTTAGAAAAGAAGGGGCGTCTGGACTCTCCTAAGACTCACAGGCAGTTCCATGATGATACTACAGAAATAGACATTGGCATAATGTTTCATCACAAGACCCATATTTATACTTGTGGAGCTAGCTGAAATGAGAATAGAATGCAAGTGTGTGTCAGAGATCAGTAGGAATTAATAACCTGTTCATTATGCGGTTATTACAGTGAAGTGTACATTACCTGGATGATAACCGCCGGTTACACATGCAGATATAATACCCATCTCACATCACAACTGTTCTCTGTGCCTGCAGGGAGCAGGATTTGCGTGTGGGTACCACACTGACAGCAGTTAGCATCAGGCATTTTTTGCAGATAGCACACTGACCCATTCATTTCTGTCCGTATTTTTGCACCCAGTTCCCTTAGTGCCCCCAACACGGTAATTATTCCCCATTACTGCCCTCCCCACACAGTAGAATGCTTCTTTACAGTAGTGATGGGCCCTTAGTGCCTCCACATAATAGTTATGCCCCCTTACTGACTCAACACTGTAAAATGCTTTTTTACATCGCCATATTCTAACCCTCAAAACTTTTTTTATGGTTATGTCTGTGTGGGGGCTCATTTTTTATAGAACGATCTGTAGTTTTTATTGATACCTTTTTGGAACGTGTGTGAAAAGATGAAAAGAATGATGAATCGGTCATTTTGATTTTTTTTTCCATTACATCGTTCACTGTGTGGGATAAATAGTTTTCGGACACGGTGATGCCCATGATGTTTATATTTTTTTTATTGTTTATGTATTTTTTTTTTTCCAGGATAAGGGTGGTGATTTAAATTTTAATATTTTATTTTGTTATATTTTTTAAAACTTTTTTAGCCCCTCTAAGAGGCTACAGTATGCAGTATTCTGATTTATTTTTACTTAGGACTACAGTCTAAACCAGGGGTGCACAACCTGCGGCCCTTGTTACCATTCTGTGCGGCCCCCAACCATCTGGTAACAGACATGCATGTCTATGTCTTGTGGCTGCTCACATATATGGGGGTCTTGGGACTGACTAGACATTAATGATATATACTGTGTATTCAGTATGCCATAAATACAGTATTTTAGTTGTTAATTCCCCTTTAAATTTTATTTTTGGCCCTCGTCAGTGGTTCAGTCTGGCAATGTGGCCCCCAACCAGAAAACGTTGTGCACCCCTGGTCTAAACTGTATTTCCGGTTATCCTATGGAGGCCTGCCACCTGCAGGCCTCTATAGGAAATGCAGCTCTGAAACACTGGATGTCTTCAGAGAGACTCAGCGCATTAGAATGAAGGAATGGCTGCTGTATGGCGTATGTATCTGTAAGTGCGGCGCTGGTATCCTAAGGGTTAATGTAACTCTATTTTGTATTTAACGTAATTCAGTTTTGCTGTGTGTTTTTCCTTTGCTGGATGAAAACCACCATAAAGTATGTTGTTGCAAAAACGTGGTTTTAGTGCGTTCTTTTCTGCTCCACTAGATACTGATCCCCGGCCTGTGCACCCTCCACAGTTCAGCAGGCACAATGACGTCACAGCATCGCGCCTACTGCAGGGGAAAGTACAGTGCAGTGAACAGTGGAGAAGAAAGCAGACAGCTACCTGCTTCACCATTGCATTCAGCTCTCTGCTTCCTCAGGATGCAAATACATCTGAAATCAGGACATGCCTCACCCCTTCCGGGGCCACAGAACATCTGCTGAAATCCGGGACTGTCCTGATGGCATCAATGCCAAAGTTTTTTGCAAAAAAATAGGCACAAGACCCCTTTTTATGACTTCTTAAAGGCCTTCTCTGGGAATTAAGAAAATTAAAATACTTAAAGGGGTTATCCAATTTCTCAAACATCCCCTCCCAACCTGTGCCGGGCCCCTCACCAGTAATATACTTACCCTGCGCTGCTCATGGTCCCCGCACCGCCACTGCTGCTTCTCCCTGCATACGGATGAAAACATCCGGTGTTGGGGGGGAGCAGCCAATGGCAGGCGGGGACGAGCCTCCCTATCGTCACCCTCAATGCTAGGGAGGCCCGTCCCCATCCCTGCATGCCATTGGCTGCTCCCCCCCCCCATCCTGACACCGCATGTTTTCATCCGTGAGCAGGGAGAAGCAGCAGCGGGGTAAGCATATTACCTGTGAGGGGCCTGGCACATGTGTGTGTGTGTGGGGGGGGGGTTGAGAAATTGGATAACCCCTTTAAATATTACATTATTATAAATATATTCCCAAATACCTTTCATTAGTTATAATGGCTCGTTATGTATAGGGAGCAATCATTAGGAGAAATAAAATGGCCATGGTCCTATTAGTACACGCACAACCTGTCCTAATCACACAGCAGAACAAGTTTTTGCTGCACAAGTGTTTTTACTCTGCCCTTGCCACTTGGGAGTGGCAGGGGCCGGGCCAGGACTTTGACTCTGGCAGACTTACAATTATTTACATGTAAAACAAGGCTTAAAGGAAAAGTAAAAACTACTCCAGTCAGTTTTTCCTCTGGCAGTGTAGGGGGGGAAAACACGGACTTTGTAAATGACCCCCATTGTGTTCATGGGTCCAACTATCGGCACCAGTGCATGAAATAAAATTACATAGAACAGTGTAGTCATAATAGGTACTATCATTGACATTTCCAAATATGTTCCATTTAAGACTCCAGAACAGATAGTGACATCACAAGGCTGCTAGTCCTATAAATTTGGCATATATATCTGTAGCTGTTAAATGAAAAACTAACTTTTATTAGTTGATTTAGATATAGGTGAATAAGTGAGTGCATGTACAGAACTGAATAAAATATATGATTCAAAAGAGTATAGCCTACATAATAGTCATTGGAACGCACCAGGGTGGTGGCACATGTCAAAGGAGTCGAGCATCCCTTTTTGAATCCATAGTGTGTAATATCATAACCTTGGGGTTGTTGGAGACATGGACTAGTGCATATAATGTCATAATGGGTAATGTCAATGACATAGCCTGTCCAGCAGTGACATCACTAGGAGTGCTGGTCCTATAGATACACTGTATGGCACACAAATATAATCGCTGTCATCCACTTGCCCAAAATATTACAATGTGACTTTTATTAATGGATTTAAATATAGCTAAATAAGTGAATGTAAGTACAGAGCTGAATTAAATATATGATTCAAGAGAGTACAGCCCCCATAATAACCATCAGAGCATATCCACCCTCCTCTTATTATAAGCTCTGTTCACAGTATTATTCCATTGTGTGCAGGTCTGGTGCCTGAATTTAAACTGAATAGAGGGCTGACAATTCTGGGATAGCTGATTAAGACACACAAAGAAGCCCCCCCTCTCCCTTTTTCCTATAGTGTGTAAGCACGACCACACTGATGGATTGCAGGGAGGGTGGTCTGTAACCATGGAAACGAGCAGTGTATAATGTGATGGAAAAATTAATCCAGCCTGCTCAGGAAGCAATATGGATAATAACAATATATTAGTTAGTGCCTTGTATTAAAGGGGTTCTCCAAGTTATATTATTGATGACTTATCCTCAGGATAGGTCATCAATATCAGATCGGCGGGGGTCCGA
>ONZH01030488.1:0-67305 GCA_900303285.1 Rhinella marina | reverse complement strand
AAAATTTTAAAACTACCATACCTGGCAGAGCTACTGGTGAAAGTGCGGCGCTTGTGCGCTCACTTTCGTAAGTCAACTGTAGCTGCTGCTAGCTTAAAAAAACTCCAGCAACGCCTCCATTTGCCTGAACATCGGCTGTTGTGCGACCTGCCGACTCGCTGAAATTCCACCTATTCCATGTTGGCCAGGGTGTGTGAGCAGCAGAGAGCATTGATGGAGTACCAGATTATGAATCCACGCGTGCCTCCAACTCAGCTCCCTCAGTTTGCCAACCACGAGTGGCCATGGATGGCAGACATATGCGATGTACTGCGTATCTTTGAGGAGTCCACCAAGAAGGTCAGCAGCGAGGACGCTATAGTGAGCGTAACCATCCCGCTCCTAGGCGTCCTTAAAGAATCCCTCATCGCAATAAGGGAGAACGCATTGCACGCAGAGGAGACGGGGGTAGGAGGAGACGCAACGGAGCTACACAGTCAGACCACACTTTTGTCTGCTTCACGGTGGCAGTTGCAGGAGGAGGAGGATGAGGAGGAGGACGACGTGGAGGTGGCTGTGGAAGAGGAGGAGGATGCTGGCGGCGAGGGTAGCAGTCAGGCTGTGTGCGTCCCATTGGTTCAGCGCGGATGGGGCGGAGAGGAGGCGGAAGAGGAAGAGGAGGAAATGGCAAGTGATCCTTCTGGTGGGGGCAGTGAGGTCATGCCTATTCAGAGTCTGGCACACATGGCTGACTTCATGCTGGGCTGCTTTTCCCGGGACACACGTGTTGTCCGGATAGTGGAGAACAAACTGTACTGGGTCTTCGCACTCCTGGACCCCCGGTATAAAGATAACGTCTCCTCTTTTATTCCGGTAGAGGAGAGGACGAATCGATTGCTGGAATACCAGAGGGAACTCGTGCAGAACATGATGGAGATTTTCCCACCCACCATCGCTGGCGGCAGAGAGGAGAGGGTCTCCCAGAGTCCCACAACATCTATCAGGCCCACAGCCACCAGGGGAACACTCTCCAAGGTGTGGGACACGTTCATGGCACCCCCTCGTGCAACTTCCATCACTGCGGGGCCCGCTATCAGCAGGAGGGACAAGTATCGGCGGATGTTGCGGGAGTACCTGGCAGACCGTACCCCTGTCCTCCCCGATCCCTCGGCGTCCTACACTTACTGGGTCTCCAAGTTGGACACGTGGCTGGAACTGTCCCTGTACGCCTTGGAGGTGCTTGCCTGCCCTGCCGCCAGCGTGCTATCAGAAAGGGTGTTCAGCGCAGCCGGGGGCATTATAACCGATAAACGCAGCCGCCTGTCAACCGACAGTGCGGACAGGCTGACGCTAATCAAAATGAACAGCAAGTGGATTGACCCGGACTTTGCTTCTCCAACCGTGGAAAGCAGCCAAAAGTGAAGTGCCATCTGTATGAAGTGCCATTTCCTCCTCCACCTCCTCCTCCTCCTCCTCCTTAACCGCCGTAGAATTGCTCCGTAAATAAGAAAAATTTATATATTTATGGCTCACCTCTTGGGCCTCCATATAATTTTTAACAGGTCTCACCTCTTGGGCCTCCACATAATTTTTAAGAGGTCTCACCTCTTGGGCCTCCACATAATTTTTAAGAGGTCTCACCTCTTGGGCCTGCACAAAATGTTTAAGAGGTCTCACCTCTTGGGCCTGCACAAAATGTTTAAGAGGTCTCACCTCTTGGGCCTCCACATAATTTTTAAGAGTCTCACCTCTTGGGCCTCCACATAATTTTTAACAGGTCTCACCTCTTGGGCCTCCACATAATTTTTAACAGGTCTCACCTCTTGGGCCTCCAACATAATTTTAAGAGGTCTCACCTCTTGGGCCTCCACATAATTTTTAAGAGGTCTCACCTCTTGGCTGCAAAATGTTAAGAGGTCTCACTCTGGGCCCACATAATTTTAAGAGGTCTCACCTCTTGGGCCTCCACATAATTTTTAAGAGGTCTCACTCATGCACAAAATTTTAAGAGTCTCACCTCTTGGGCCTCCACAAAATCTTTAAGAGGTCTCACCTCTTGGGCCTCCACAAAATTTTAAGAGGTCTCACCTCTTGGGCCTCCACAAAATTTTAAGAGGTCTCACCTCTTGGGCCTCCATAAAATCTTTTAAGAGGTCTCACCTCTTGGGCCTCCACATAATTTTAAAGAGGTCTCACTCTTGGGCCTCTCCATAAAATCTTTAAGAGGTCTCACCTCTTGGGCCTCCACAAAACTTTAAGAGGTCTCACCTCTTGGGCCTCCACAAATTTTAAGAGGTCTCACCTCTTGGCCTCACAAAATTTTTAAGAGGTCCTCACCTCTGGGCCTCCACAATTTTTAAGATCTCACCTCTTGGGCTCCAATAATTTTAAGAGGTCTCACCTCTTGGGCCTCCACAAAATTTTAAGAGGTCTCACCTCTTGGGCCTCCACATAGAGGTCTTCACCTCTTGGGCCTCCACATAATTTTTAAGAGGTCTCACCTCTTGGGCCTGCACAAAACTGTTTAAGAGGTCTCACCTCTTGGGCCTGCACAAAATGTTTAAGAGGTCTCACCTCTTGGGCCTCCATAAAATCTTTAAGAGGTCTCAACCTCTTGGGCCTCCACATAATTTTTAAAGAGGTCTCACCTCTTGGGCCTCCACAAAATCTTTAAGAGGTCTCACCTCTTGGGCCTCCATAAAATCTTTAAGAGGTCTCACCTCTTGGGCCTCCACAAAATCTTTAAGAGGTCTCACCTCTTGGGCCTCCACATAATTTTAAAGAGGTCTCACCTCTTGGGCCTCCACAAAATCTTTAAGAGGTCTCACCTCTTTGGGCCTCCACAAAATCTTTAAGAGGTCTCACCTCTTGGGCCTGCACAAAATCTTTAAGAGGTCTCACCTCTTGGGCCTGCACAAAATCTTTAAGAGGTCTCACCTCTTGGGCCTCCACAAAATGTTTAAGAGGTGTCACCTCTTGGGCCTCCACATAATTTTTAACAGGTCTCACCTCTTGGGCCTCCACACAATTTTTAACGGGTCTCACCTCTTGGGCCTCCACATAATTTTTAAGAGGTCTCACCTCTTGGGCCTCCACAAAATGTTTAAGAGGTCTCACCTCTTGGGCCTCCACATAATTTTTAAGAGATCTCACCTCTTGGGCCTCCACATAATTTTAAGAGGTCTCAGCTCTTGGGCCTCCACATAATTTTTAAGAAGTCTCACCTCTTTAGCCTCCACACAATTTTTAAGACGTCTCACCTCTTGGGCCTCCACAAAATTTTCCATGAGCCTCTGGCCAGCCCACGGCCTCTTCCTGCCTTTTGCGGTCCTACGCATCCCTCCACATCCCCACTGCTTTACCTGCTAGACATGACACTGGGCCAGGTCGGGTCACTGATATCTCTAGCGCCAACAATTTGGGCATTTTAAGGCTTCTGCATGTGTTTGAGTTGTTTTTACATTTTAAAGAAGACATGTCTGACCACATTACACACACACACACACACAATGACAATTAGGGGTGGGGTCTATTTGCTTTCCCCCTTGCCTATGCCATCTGTGGTTGTCATAGGCAACGTGATTTTAAGGGGTGCAGAATTTCATCTTCTTTTTTGTCTAGTTTGGCTTGGGGTCCATGGCAATGTAGAGGAAAGAAGGTTTCCTTGTATGGTCTCACTTTACAGAGAGGTTAGATTGTCTTTGGAGTGTATTGTTGAGAGGCTGTGATAGTGGCGTAATAGTGCGACTTGGGCGCGTTATATGCACCCAGACATGCTTCCCCTGCTGTCCCAGTTGCATTCCAGCAGTGTTGGCATCCTTTTCTGAGGTTTCAGGGTGGACTTGGTGACCTCCAAGTGGTCGAATTGAGATTTCCAAGTGGCGAGCATTTTTTTCCCATAGACTTTAATGGGATTCGATATTCGGTCGAATAGTCGAATTTCGCGGTCTATTCGAATCGAATTTCGAACTTTCGAATATTTCACTACTCGCTCATCTCTAATTTTATCTAGTGACTAGTAAAAGTTACGTTTTAATTTTTTCAAGGCAAGCACAGTTAAGTTGAGTACTAAAGTGAGCTACTGAGCTTTTAGAAGTGTATTCCACATATACACTTCAAGTGAGCATTCCTTTGTATGTAGCAGGTCCAGTGACAGGGAACGACAATCATGCCACCCTCCCATAAATGAACCCCTCAGATGCCCAAAACAGGCTGGTCACTAAAAGTTAACAAATTGCCCTTAAAGAGGACGTTTCACCACTCCTGACATGCCTGTTTTAATAGCTCCATGCATTCCCCATGTAATAACAATTCTGGAGCATCTATTCTTATGGCTCTATGTTGTGCCATTCCTTTATTATTTGCACTAGAAGTTATGAATGAATTGCTATTTGTCCCTTACTGAAGACAAATAGCAATTCATTCATTACTTATAGTGCAAATAATAAAGGAATGGCACATCATACAGACATAAGAATAGATGTTCCAGAATTGTTATTACATGGGGAATACATGAAGCTATTAAAACAGGCATGTCAGGAGTGGTGAAAGGTCCTCTTTAAGTCTTTAGAGCTGTGGTTGTCACCTTCCCCATAGACCTCCCCCCTTTGCCCCCAATATGATTCCGAATGTGCTGCATAGTTTTGAAATCTATTTGGTCAATCATTATAATATTTGTTCAGCTCTCCGGCAGTCTACACATTATAATACACAACGTTTAAAGAAAAAAAACTCTTGGAATGATCTATGTTAACGATGTCTAGTTAATTAATGGTAATGAAAGTTCTAATATAGCAAACTGTTTTTACTTTAACATTTTCTAACCAAGTGTTATATTAAGTTGTCAGTTCATCCTGTTTTAGTTCTAATCTTTATCCACAGCTTTTCCAGCCTCAAGCAGATTTCCAGTGATTTGAACAAAATATTCTGGGTACATTTAATACAAGATACAATAAAATTTTAATTTCTAATGCATAAAGCTTAGGTTCACGTAAACTGAAATTAGAATGACTAGGACGTAACGTAGATTTTAATTTTTGCAGCATATCCCTAATTGCACCGCATGTGAATACTGTAGAGGATGCACGCTGAATTCAGCAGCACTGCCGCATCGCAACCAGTAAAAGTGAATGGAGTCACGTTGCAGCAGGTATGGTTTTTTGCAAGTGTTAGGTCACAGCAACTTGTAGGTTGCAATGTGACCGCTTACAAGCTGTGATGCTACAACGCTATACTTCAATCATTGGCTATGCTATTTGTGTCGTAGCCAAGGTCACCATGTTGCTATAGCATTGGCATCATAACATGGAATCAAAAATAAGAATGAATCTGGATCGCACATTCTCATATTATGTTTTGATCTAGTAGTTGCTTCTCAGCATAATTTAACATCGCTTCTCAGCGCAATTAATGGTATACCACCCCTATGTCATATACAGTGCCTTGCGAAAGTATTCGTCCCCCTGGAACTTTTCAACCTTCTGCCACATTTCATGCTTCAAACAAAAAGATATAACATTTTACATTTTTGGTGAAGAATCAACAAGCGGGTCACAATTGTGAAGTGGAACGAAATTTATTGGATCATTTAAACTTTTTTTGTAATAATAAAACTGAAAAGTGGGACGTGCAAAAATTATTCGGCCCCCTTGCAGTAATACTTTTTTGCGCCACCTTTTGCTGCGATTACAGCTGCAAGTCGCTTGGGGTATGTCTCTATCAGTTTTGCACATCTAGAGACTGAAATTCTTGCCCATTCTTCCTTGCAAAACAGCTCGAGCTCTTTGAGGTTGGATGGAGAGCGTTTGTGAACAGCAGTTTTCAGCTCTTTCCACATATTCTCAATTGGATTCAGGTCTGGACTTTGACTTGGCCATTCTAAGACCTGGATATGTTTATTTTTGAACCATTCCATTGTAGATTTTGCTTTATGTTTGGGATCATTGTCTTGTTGGCAGATAAATCTCCGTCCTAGTCTCAGGTCTTTTGCAGACTCCAACAGGTTTTTCATCCAGAATGGTCCTGTATTTGGCTCCATCCATCTTCCCATCAATTTTAACCATCTTCCCTGTCCCTGCTGATGAAAAGCAGGCCCAAACCATGATGCTGCCACCACCATGTTTGACAGTGGGGATGGTGTGTTCAGGGTGATGAGCTGTGTTGCTTTTATGCCAAACATATCGTTTTGCATTGTTTCCAAAAAGTTCGATTTTGGTTTCATCTGACCAGAGCACCTTCTTCCACATGTTTGGTGTGTCTCCCAGGTGGCTTGTGGCAAACTGTAAATGAGATTTTTTTATGGATATCTTTGAGAAATGGCTTTCTTCTTGCCACTCTTCCATAAAGGCCAGATTTGTGAAGTGTTCGACTGATTGTTGTCCTATGGACAGACTCTCCCACCTCAGCTGTAGATCTCTGCAGTTCATCCAGAGTGATCATGGGCCTCTTGGCTGCATCTCTGATCAGTCTTCTCCTTGTTTGAAATGAAAGTTTAGAGGGACAGCCGGGTCTTGGTAGATTTGCAGTGGTCTGATACTCCTTCCATTTCAATATGATCGCTTGCACAGTGCTCCTTGGGATGTTTAAAGCTTGGGAAATCTTTTGGTATCCAAATCCGGCTTTAAACTTCTCCACAACAGTATCACGGACCTGCCTGGTGTGTTCCTTGGTCTTCATGATGCAGAACCCTGAGACTATCACAGAGCAGGTGCATTTATACGGAGACTTGATTACACACAGGTGGATTCTATTTATCTTCATCAGTCATTTAGGACAACATTGGATCATTCAGAGATCCTCAATGAACTTCTGGAGTGAGTTTTCTGAACTGAAAGTAAATGGCCGAATAATTTTACACGCCCAACTTTTCAGTTTTATTATTACAAAAAAAGTTTAAATGATCCAATAAATTTCATTCCACTTAACAATTGTGACCCGCTTGTTGTTGATTCTTCACCAAAAATTTAAAATGTTATTAAATGTAATGTAATCTTTTTGTTTGAAGCCTGAAATGTGGCAAAAGTTTGAAAAGTTCCAGGGGGCCGAACAGTTTCGCAAGGCACTGTAGTTCACATGAGACATTAGTATACGTTTTGATCAAAAAGCATAGGCCCACTCACCACGCCAAGGTTGCCTCCTCGAGTGGGAACCTACTCTAAATTTGGTGCAGCGCTGCGTGGCGACCACCAGCGCCACAGCACCATACCAATAGGCGGCAGAGCCCAGCAGCCAGACAGCACCCCCGCTGCCCAGCTAAACCACCCTGGCACTGAGCTCCACCAACCCAACAGCACAGCACCAAGGCAACAATGGCCGCCGCGCAGCACCGCACCCAACACGTGAACAGATATCAAAGCTCACCTTTTTCTCTGCTCTCAGGAATTCCAACTGAGAGAAAGTAGGAATTTATAAACTCTCATGCAGACACCTGCTAATTTAAAAACACCTGGGCCGAATGGAGAGGATTGCTGATACCAGAGTGAAGCAACTACTAGATTAAAACATAGTATGAGGATGTGCGATCCAGATTCATTCTTATTTTTGGATACATTTTGTAGAATCTGTCCCCTTTTTGTTCACTCTGGTATCCGCACTCCTCCCCATTCGGCCCAGGTGTTTTTAAATTAGCAGGTGTCTGCATGAGGGTTTATAAATTCCTACTTTCTCTCAGTTGAAGTTCCTGAGAGCAGAGAAAAAGGTGAGCTTTGATATCTGTTCACGTGTTGGGTGCGGTGCTGCGCGGTGGCCATTGTTGCCTTGATGCTGTGCTGGTGGGTTGGTGGAGCTCAGTGGCAGGTTTAGCTGGGCAGCGGAGGCGCTGTCTGGCTGCTGGGCTTTGCCGCCTATTAGTATGGTGCTGTGGCGCTGGTGGTCGCCGCGCAGCGATGCGCCAAATTTAGAGTAGGTTCCCACTGGAGGAGGCAACCTTGGCGCGGTGAGTGGGCCTATGCTTTTTGATCAAAATGTATACTAATGCCTCATGTGTACTATATGACATAGGGGTGGTATACCATTAATTGCGCTGAGAAGCGATGTTAAATTATGCTGAGAAGCAACTTCTAGATCAAAACATAGTATGAGGATGTGCGATCCAGATTCATTCTTATTTTTGGATCATAACATCGAACCACTGCAGCCAATCACTGGTATAGAGCGAGGAATAGAAAACCCTCATGCAACATGGTCTCAAGTATTGTCCTGTGAGCAGAGCATAGGGGAGTGACATGGCAATCTCTCATGCACTAGAGACAGTGTTGCTGAAAACAATTAATAGAAGAATATTGGAGAGGGAGAGTGCAGGGACAGTACAGGGAGAGTGGCAGTTCTGTGGCAGTTTCATTCATTTATTTATTTATTTATTTATTTACTCTTACAGCTACTTATTCCTACACCAGCCATAAAGCCATGATAAAAGCCTTTATTATTCCAGTGACAGCGTGCCAACTAATGCTATCCAGTCTGCACCCCTTAGGGGGCCAGATCTTAAAGGGGTATTCTCATCTTAGACAATGGGGGCATATCGCTAGGATATGCCCCCATTGTCTTATAGGTGCGGGTCCCACCGCTGGGACCCGCACCTATAGCCAGAACGGAGCGGGGAGCGCTGCGCCTGGAGGACCCCAGGTTTCCGGGGGTCCGGCCACCACCAGGCGCAGCTCCCCGCGCCGCTCATAGGAATGAATGGGAGCCGGGCCGTGCATGCGCGGTCGGCTCCCATTCATTTCTATGGAGCCGACGGAAGTAGCCGAGCCAGCGCTCGGCTATTTTCGGCGGCCCCATAGAAATGAATGGAGGGCGGCTGCGCATGCGCAGTGCGCCCTCATTCACTTCGGGGGCTCCGTTCTCGATATAGGTGCGGGTCCCAGCGGTGGGACCCGCACCTATAAGACAATGGGGGCATATCCTAGCGATATGCCCCCATTGTCTAAAATGAGAATAACCCTTTAATGATGAGAGAGAGGAGGAGCTGGATGTTCCTGATTACATATTCACATCAATACTAGATGATGTGGAAAAGGAGGAAAAGCAGATAGCAGAGGAAGGGCCCCCACCTGTAGGGCAGGAGAGTGCTGGGGTTGGAGAAGTGGGTATGCCAAAACTGATTAATATTCTGTATTTATTGTCAACTAACCTGCAGGAGATTGCAGGCCAGAACAGCAATAATATGTGTATTGTGCCCCCACCTAACCAGCCAAATCCCATACTAGAAACAGCCCCTGTTTAAAGGTGCCGCATGGCCATTGACAATGAAGAAGGAATATACAGTGCGGTCTTCATTATTAGATGAAAGCCTCTGCAGGGTAATTGGCCGCGCGGTTCTTCACTGCAGTATGGCAGCCAGCCGCCCACACTGCAGTGTAGCCGTACCCTAAGGTACAGAGGCCTGGGTATACCTGATTTATAGTGCTTTGTGACAAATTCATTTGTAACTAATAATATTTGTTGGCTAACTTCAGCAACGTTGCTGAATTAAATTTTTCGAAACTTTGCTAATTTCTATTAATATTATTAAAAGTGTGAATGGTTACCACTCCACAAAGTTTGAAATATTCTTACCCACCACTGCTATATAAATCTCCCCATGGTTTGCCTAGGACATCTATTCTTGAATCAATGACTTGTGAACTGTAATTGTAGAACTAGTTTATATTAACTAGATACATACAGGCAACATGAGGGGACTTCTCTGCAACAAAAGACATTAAGCATTCCTCACCACTAGAGATGAGCCAGCACTAAAATGCTCGGGTGCTCGTTATTCGAGTCGAACTTTTCCCGATGCTCGGGTGCTCGTTTCGAATAACGAACCCCATTGAAGTCAATGGGAGACTCAAGCATTTTTTGCAGGGGACCAGAGCTCTGCATAGGGAAGGTTGCGTGAAAACCTGGAAACCTCAGAAAATGATGGAAACACCACGGAAATGGACAGGAAACAGCAGGGGCAGCATGCATGGATGCCTCTGAGGCTGCCTTATCGTACCATTATGCCAAATTCTGGGCAACAGCCCGGTGGTGACCCTCAAGACAATTGTGCTGACCCAGACCAAGATGGGCAAGGCACATGCGCTGGCACATGTTAGGAAAGCACCCAACTAGGTGCAACGAAGGTCCATCGCCGCCTGCGGGTGACACCACTGCTCATGCTGGCACTGCTGTCCTATCCCCCGCCCCACGACACAGGCATAAGCGTCTCCCTCTCCGCACCCACCCAGTAGTCCACAGCGTACACAAAATTCTCCCACCACAGTGCCCAGCTCTCCCCATCCCAGACGGGCAAACACACACCCACCACCCACCCACCCTGTCCACGGCAGACCTCCAAGTACAGTGCCCAGCTTTCCTAATTCCAGATGGGCTAAGACGCACACTGCACCCACCTATTAGTCTCCACACGTGGGTGGGTGCACAGCCTTTTAGTGCCCCTCAAGACAATGTTTGTGTGCCAGGGCCTGGTAGTAACCCTCCTTTAAGTTGTGGGGAAGAGGACGCCGGTGACCCTGAAGACAATTTCGGCAGACTGTGCAGTTACAAGCCTCCAAAAAATCCTGGGTGAGAGCCTGGAGGTGACGCTCAGAAACAAATGGTTTAAAAAAGCATGATGGTGCACCCCTGAATGACAGTCTGTGACTGAGATTGCAGGTGAACCCACTAAAATTGTAGTCTAGCACACCTTGGTGGTGAACCCCTAAATTACAAAGTTTGACTGAGATTGCAGTTTACAGCATGGGGATGAACCCCAGGATGACTTGTTAAGACTAAGATTGCAGTTTACAGCATGGCGGTGAACCCCAGAGTGGCTTGGTTAGACTAAGATAGCAGCTGAACCACCAGAAAAATTTGGCCTGCCACAGCATGGGGGTGACTACAGTCCAGTGAACAATTCTGTGGTGTGTGGTACACTAGCCACAGTCTAGAGAATACGTTTTTGGCCTCAGATATTAATTCTACAGTTTAGTGATTACACAAAATGTTGAACCCAAGGGCTAAGGGTCGAGCACGAGGGCGTCCAAGTGATGTAGGGGGGCAGAGGCCGTGGTCCTGGGCAGGGTGACACAGTACCTACTGATGAGAGAGCAGTGGAACGCCGCAGAGTTTCGCTCCCTAGCTTTATCTCTCAACTTACAGGGTTACGTGGTACACCACTATTGAAACCACAACAGTGCGAACAGGTGATGACGTGGATAGCAGATAATGTGTCCAGTAATTTATCCACCACCCAGTCTTCCACACAGTCCACCCACTTTAGCCAAGGGAGTAGACCTCTGGCTCCTCCAGCTCAACCTCCTTCCCCCCAGCCTGCCCCACCCCATGGAAAATATGGATTCAGATCCGGAATACTCACAGGAACTCTTTTCAGGACCCTACCCAGAGACACAAACCACTGCTCAACAGCAACCTGAGCAGTTGCTCTGTCCCGATGCCCAAGATTTAGAACTTTCACAGTCTGTGGGTGATGAGAGTGTGGACTTAGTGCAAGTAGTGCGTCAAGAGGTGTCGGATGATGATGATGAGACACGGTTGTCAGACATTGACGTTGTTGTCAGGGCAGTAAGTCCCAGGGGGGAGCAGAGTGAGGAATCGGAGGAAGAGCAGGTGGATGATGAGGTGACTGACCCGAGCTGGGTTGGTAAGCCTAGTCCAGACAGTGCTTCTGAGGGGGAGGCAAGTGCAGAACCAGAACAGGTTGGAAGAGGCAGTGGGGTGGCCAGAGGTAGAAGCAGGGCCAGAGCAAGTAGATCAGCAACTGTTTCAGGGAGTGAAGCTCCCGTGCCGAGGCCTAGATGTTCGCAAGTCTGGAGGTTCTTTAAAGAAAGTGAGGATGACCGACGGACCGTGGTGGCTTTGCGAGTCAACCCCCTGCCCAGGCCCCCGGCACGAGCGCCTCCTGCCCTACAACCACCCCTTCACCTCCACGATCCTCCACACCATACACCAATGTGTCCCAGCGCAGCGTTCAGCTGTGTTTGCATCAGACATTGGAGCGCAAGCGCAAACGCGAATACAATTCCACTCACCCACATGCACAAGTGATTCAATCTTGTGGTTCAGCGGTTCCTCAAGACCTACCCCAATATGTCTGATTTGCTCACCAAGGTGCGACGCATCTGTGCGCATTTCCGCAAGGCAACCACAGATGCTGCCACTCTCAGGGCAGTGCAACGGCGCTTGCAACTGACAGCTCACCGACTGTTGTGCGACGTGCCCACACAATGGAATTCCACATTACACATGTTAGCCAGGGTTTACCAGCAGCGCAGAGCGATTGTAGACTGCCAGATGACAACTTCCACGAGAACTGGTAGTCAGGTTAGTCAGCTTCCTCAAGTCTACAATGAGGAGTGGATGTGGATGTCTGATATCTGTCAGGTGTTAAGCCACTTTGAGGAGTCAACACAGATGGTCAGCGGCGATGCCGCCATTATCAGCGTCACCATCCCGCTGCTTTGTCTGCTGAAAAACTCACTGCTCAGCATGAAGTCAGAGGCTTTGCGCTTGTCACAGGAGATGGGGGAAGAAGATACGTTGCTTGATAGCCAGACCACCCTCAGGTCTGTTTCTCACAGCGTATTAGAGGAGGATGAGGAGGAAGAGGAGGAAGAGAAGGAGACTGTTGGCGAGACTGAAGAGGGTACCTATGCTCATTCCTTCTTATCTGTTGAGCATGTATGGGCTGAAAAGGAGGAGTTGGAGGAGGAGGAAATGGAGAGTCAGCATATTGAGGAAAGGGAATTCTTGCGTGTTGGGACTCTTGCGCACATGGCTGACTTCATATTAGGCTGCCTTTCCCGTGACCCTCGCATTTTTGCCAACACCGATTACTGGGTGTTCACCCTCCTGGACCCCAGGTACAAGCAGAACTTTTCCACTCTCATTCCTGTAGAGGAGAGGAGTATGAGAGTGAATCAATATCAACAGGCCCTGGTGCACAAGCTGAAACTATCCTTTCCATCTGACACCGCTAGCGGCAGAGGACGTAGTTCTGTGGGTCAACTAGCGGGGGAGAGGAGGGGAGCAGGCAGCTTGTCAAGCACGGGCAGGGGAACACTCTCCAAGGCCTTTGCCAGTTTTAAGACACCCCAGCAAGACTATGTCACCTGTCCCCCAGTAGGGGGGAGCTGTTCAGAAAGATGGTGAGGGAGTACCTATCTGACCATACCAACGTCCTGCGTGATCACTCTGCTCCATACAACTACTAGGTTGCAAAGCTGGACACGTTGTCCGAACTGGCGCTGTACGCCTTGGAGGTACTGCCCTGCCCTGCCGCTAGCGTGTTGTCAGAGCGGGTCTTCAGTGCAGCTGGTGGCATCATCACTGATAAGCTGACACGCCTGTCAACTGACAGCGCTGACAGGCTGATGATTATTGAAATGAATAAAGCCTGGATTTCACCGGAATGCAAATCTCCGCCGGGGGAAAGCAGCTCAACATGAAGATTCTTTTTGTATCCTCTCCTCTCCTCCTCCTCCTCCTCTTCGCACACAAACGCTGAGCCAACAGGCAATGTTTCTGAGGGCCAACTGGCGCTCTTTACAAACAATGTTTACGGAGGGCCACCTACAGGCCTTCTCTCCAATAAATTTTTTAAGAGCGTCAACTACAGACACTCCAAAACAATTTTACAGGAGGGTCAACTACAGACACTCCAAAACAATTTTTTAGGAGGGTCAACTTCAGACACTCCAAAACAAATTTTTGGGAGGCTCACCTACACCCATTTGACTGCAATCTCAGTCTGACCAAGGCATTGGTGGTGTCACCGCCATGCTGTATCAGTGTAAAATTTTATGTGCTTCACCTGCTATCTGAGTGTAACTTGGTCACTCTGGGTTCACCGCCATGCTGTGTCAGTGTAAAATTTTATGTGCTTCACCTGCTACCTGAGTGTAACTTGGTCACTCTGGATTCACCGCCATGCTGTGTCAGTGTAAAATTTTATGTGCTTCACCTGCTACCTCAACTAACTTGGTCACTTGTTGGTGTCAACACTAGAGTACGGCTACTATACTGCACACGACAGAATTGTTCACTGCACTGTAGTATATATAACTGAGAGAAAAAAAGGAATTTTTAGACTGCGGCTAATTTACCGCAAACCAGTCCACCACTCTGTAATTGTTCACTGGACTGTAGTGTATAGAAATGAGAGAAAAACGTATTCCCTAGACTGACGCTACTGTACAGTACACTACATAATTGTTCACTGGACTGTAGTGTATAGAAATGAGAGAAAAACGTATTCCCTAGACTGACGCTACTGTACAGTACACTACATAATTGTTCACTGGACTGTAGTGTATAGAAATGAGAGAAAAACGTATTCCCTAGACTGACGCTACTGTACAGTACACTACATAATTGTTCACTGGACTGTAGTGTATAGAAATGAGAGAAAAACGTATTCCCTAGACTGACGCTACTGTACAGTACACTACATAATTGTTCACTGGACTGTAGTGTATAGAAATGAGAGAAAAACGTATTCCCTAGACTGACGCTACTGTACAGTACACTACATAATTGTTCACTGGACTGTAGTGTATAGAAATTAGAGAAAAAACGTATTCCCTAGACTGCACTACAGATCTCAGCAAGCCAAGGTACAGCAGCAGCAAAAATGAGTACTGAGAGGACTTTGGGCAATTTCTTTTGGGTCTGTGTGGACCACGTGCTGTCCCTTTTACCACCAGTCACTGTGTACAGTGTGCAGCCAAGATAGCGGTAGCTGCACTACAAGTCCCAGCCAGCAGCCAGGAGGAGACCAAAAAAAAAAAAAGGTGCTTGTAGCCCTTAGAAGGGCTGTTGGGTTTTTTGTGGGTGATTCCTGCCTAACCAACATCTAAATTCAGGCCCTAACACTCTCCCTGACAGACAGCAGCTCTATCCCTAATCTCATGCAGACGGCGTATGACGCGAGCAGCGCGGGACCAGATTCTTATATTCCCAGGTTATCTGATCTGGCCAGCCAATCCCTGCTATCGACTTGTAGGGGCCCCACGTGATGCTAGGAGGTACCAAAGACTCTCCTGCATGTTGATTGGCTGAAAAAAGGCGCCTAACATGCAGGAAGAGGAAGTTGCCATTTCCTCGAGGATCGCGATATGCTCGTCCGAGTATCGAGCATATGCGAATACCCTAATACTCGAACGAGCACCAAGCTCGGACGAGCATGTTCGCTCATCTCTACTCACCACTCATGGATTATTACTGTAATATTATGGTATTGAATGAATTTTGTTTGTATTGCTATCTCCCAGTAACCTGGCTCTGATGCAATCAGCCCCTCCTTTCTTTCTGTCCCGAGCGAACTCCAATCACTCTGAATATTACATGAAAACATATATTTTTTTGCCCAGAAGATAAAGTTGGGGGATTGTGGTCCTGGAAAACCTTAGTATTCTGGGGGATGAAAAGTATTACATCATTGTCAAGAGTGATCCCTTCTCTAAAGTTGCAAAGAAACTTGAAGTACTTGTCCTTGATGCTCATCCCAATAACATCTTAACCAAGGAAGAGAGGACATTCCTCTTCTTTTCCAGCTATTTTTTTTTATCACATTGCCAAAGTTCACAAGAATATTATCAATCTCCCAGGCCTTCCTATTGTGGCTAATAATAATTTATCAACTAGTATGATTTACTTGGATCTAGCCAGTAGTTTACGTGATTCTAGCCAACTCAATAACCACCTTCAGAGCATGTCTTTGAGTGATGACTTTTTCCTTGTAACCATGGATGTCCACTCATTATATTTCAACCTAGGCCTATATTGTATGGAAAAATACCTGACAGAGGACAGGAGCAGAGAAGAGAGCAGAAAACTTTTTTTTGCCAAAGAGCCTACATTTATTTCAAGTATTAAGATAAAATTTTCTATGAAGGACTTGGGACCGCGATGGGGAGCAGGGTCCTGCCCTCTTATGCTAACCTGAAGACCTACATATTTGGAACAACATGACATACAAGAACAATATCATTTTATACTAGGTATATAGATACAGTTTTTATCTGCCTCTACTTGTATCATACAGTTTTTCGCAGAATTGAACAGCAGTACTTGCGGAATTGAGTTTTTCCTGAACTATAGCCAATTAGAAATAGGATTTCTGGATATATATTTTTCCCATAAAGTAAGTCACTTTATCACATCGACTTTCTTCAAAGAAGTTGATAGCAATAGCTACCTGCATTTTACTAGTGACCATTGCAGGAAGGGGCTTGTGAACATACCATACAGTCAATTCAAGAGGATCAGAAGGAATTATACTGAAGAATCCAAATTTTGGAAACAAGCAAGCATTTTGAAGAAGAAATTTGGGGAAAAAGGCTATTCTCGCAACATAGTAGAGAACACCTATCACAGGACTTAAGGCCTAAGCCAAGCTCAATGTTTACAGTCCAAAAATGTAACTAAAGATGAAAACTCTGAAAAAAAGATAATAAAAAACAATTTAGTCACCACTTTCTCTACCTCTCTCCAAGAAATCAAGAAAAACGCTGGTCTCTCCAGGCCTTGCCAGAACACCCAAATATCACCTATTGGAGGGCCTCTACTGTGAAGGATACTCTGACTCCCAGTAGGCTAAAGCAGTATATGGTTAAGAGGAACCTGGAATTATGGTTACGAGGAGGTAGCTATCGCTGCAGGGCTAAGAGGTGCCAATGTTGCCAGAGAGTTTTGTTCTGATTTTAATAAGCAGTAGAGATGAGCGAGTAGTGTTCGATCGAGCCGGTATTCGATCGAATACTACGCTATTCGGCATACTCGATTTCGATCGAGTATAACGGCGATGGCGCACTTAGAATTCGTTTCCCCTCCCACCTTCCCTGGCGCTCTTTTTCCACCAATCACCATGCAGGGGGGGTATGACAGGCCCGCGGAGCACGCTGGCAGCGCGAAAACGGCGTCTACATGGATTGGCTGGAAAAACCACGTGACCTCGAATCATAAAAACTCAGCTCTTCCTGCTCGTTCGCATATGCTGCGTGAACTTAGTCAGGGACAGAGGCTGGAGAAGGGAGAGATAGGTTTTAGCTGTTGGACAGGCAGGAGCGTGATTAAAAGCCCTTATCAGGGCTACTATAGTGCAGTACAGTGATAGCTTTACTACCATATACACTCTGCAGAGAACGGCTGCTGTATTCAGGGATAGCTGCTGGAGTAGGGACAGAGAGAGGCATTAGTGGTGTATTAGGTGCTCTGCTACATACCAAACTATATTTGGCACTACTGTTCTGCGTTCTTTTTGGCTGCAAAACCCTGTTATATACCTAGTGTGTATATGCACCATCTGATCTTCTGGCAGTATACGGCTGTGTACATTTTTTTTTTTAAATACAGTTTCTTTGGCTCTAGTGTTCTGGGTTCTGTGTGCCTGCAATACCCTTTTTGTATACCAGGTGTAAATACCCACCGTCTGACCTGTTAGTACACGGCTGTGTACCTAGAAATATAAAAAAAAAAGGCATTTTATTTGGCACCTGTACTGTGCGTTCTGCGTGCCTGCAAAAATCTTGTATATACGTGGTGTTAATACACACCGTCTGACCTGTTAGTACACGGCTGTGTACCTAGAAATATTAAAAAAAAGGCATTTTATTTGGCACCTGTACTGTGCGTTCTGCGTGCTTGCAAAAATCTTTTATATACGTGGTGTTAATACACACCGTCTGACCTGTTAGTACACGGCTGTGTACCTAGAAATATAAAAAAAAGGCCTTTTATTTGGCACCTGTACTGTGCGTTCTGCGTGCCTGCAAAAATCTTGTATATACGTGGTGTTAATACACACCGTCTGACCTGTTAGTACAAGGCTGTGTACCTAGAAATATTTAAAAAAGGCCTTTTATTTGGCACCTGTACTGTGCGTTCTGCGTGCTTGCAAAATTATTTTATATACGTGGTGTTAATACACACCGTCTGACCTGTTAGTACACGGCTGTGTACCTAGAAATATAAAAAAAGGCATTTTATTTGGCACCTGTACTGTGCGTTCTGCGTGCTTGCAAAAATCTTGTATATACGTGGTGTTAATACACACCGTCTGACCTGTTAGTACACGGCTGTGTACCTAGAAATATAAAAAAAGGCATTTTATTTGGCACCTGTACTGTGCGTTCTGCGTGCTTGCAAAAATCTTGTATATACGTGGTGTTAATACACACCGTCTGACCTGTTAGTACAAGGCTGTGTACCTAGAAATATTTAAAAAAAGGCCTTTTATTTGGCACCTGTACTGTGCGTTCTGCGTGCTTGCAAAATTATTTTATATACGTGGTGTTAATACACACCGTCTGACCTGTTAGTACACGGCTGTGTACCTAGAAATATTAAAAAAAGGCATTTTATTTGGCACCTGTACTGTGCGTTCTGCGTGCTTGCAAAAATCTTGTATATACGTGGTGTTAATACACACCGTCTGACCTGTTAGTACACGGCTGTGTACCTAGAAATATTAAAAAAAAGGCATTTTATTTGGCACCTGTACTGTGCGTTCTGCGTGCTTGCAAAAATCTTGTATATACGTGGTGTTAATACACACCGTCTGACCTGTTAGTACAAGGCTGTGTACCTAGAAATATTAAAAAAAAGGCCTTTTATTTGGCACCTGTACTGTGCGTTCTGCGTGCTTGCAAAATTATTTTATATACGTGGTGTTAATACACACCGTCTGACCTGTTAGTACACGGCTGTGTACCTAGAAATATTAAAAAAAGGCATTTTATTTGGCACCTGTACTGTGCGTTCTGCGTGCTTGCAAAAATCTTGTATATACGTGGTGTTAATACACACACCGTCTGACCTGTTAGTACACGGCTGTGTACCTAGAAATATAAAAAAAAGGCATTTTATTTGGCACCTGTACTGTGCGTTCTGCGTGCTTGCAAAAATCTTGTATATACGTGGTGTTAATACACACCGTCTGACCTGTTAGTACAAGGCTGTGTACCTAGAAATATTAAAAAAAGGCCTTTTATTTGGCACCTGTACTGTGCGTTCTGCGTGCTTGCAAAATTATTTTATATACGTGGTGTTAATACACACCGTCTGACCTGTTAGTACACGGCTGTGTACCTAGAAATATTAAAAAAAAGGCATTTTATTTGGCACCTGTACTGTGCGTTCTGCGTGCTTGCAAAAATCTTGTATATACGTGGTGTTAATACACACCGTCTGACCTGTTAGTACACGGCTGTGTACCTAGAAATATTTAAAAAAAAGGCCTTTTATTTGGCACCTGTACTGTGCGTTCTGCGTGCTTGCAAAAATCTTGTATATACGTGGTGTTAATACACACCGTCTGACCTGTTAGTACACGGCTGTGTACGCCAAATATTGTAACAAAAAAAAAAATGCGGAGGGCTAGCGAAATCGGACGTGGACGAGGACGGGGGCGCGGAAATGCTGTTGGGGGCCTTGTTGAAGACAGTGGGGATACAATGCGTGCTGGTGAGGGGCAGCCAGGATTCCGCTCATCCAGAATCCCTGCCTTTATGGGACAGTTAAGCAGGGGGTGGGTTACACCGCTGTTGAGGCCTGAGCAGTGTGAACAGGTGGTGCAATGGATAGCCGATAGCGCTTCCACACAGTTGTCCACCAGCCAGTCATCCACACAGTCTCACTCTGACCCTCCTTCCTCCACACCTGGCCAACAGAGTCAACCCACCCTTGACCCCTCCCAGGAGCTCTTTTCGGGTCCTTTTTCAGATGTGCCGGAAGAATCCCTGGAGCTACCAGAGGAATTTGTTTGTAGTGATGCCCAACCACTTGAGTATTCGCCATCTCCTGCTGATGTGGACCCTGAACCAGCATCTGTTATCATGAGCGATGATGATGATGAGACGCAGTTGCCATCAAGGGAGGCTGTTGGAATGTCCAGTGGGCAGGAGGAGGAGCAGAGTGAGGAAGTGGAAGAGGAGGTGGTGGATGACGAAATGACCGACCCCACTTGGCCAGGGGTGATGTCCAGCGGGGAAAGCAGTGGAGAGGTGGTGGTCTGCGCAGCACCGAAAAAGGCAGCAAGAGGCAGAGGGATGTCCAGAGGCAGAGGGATGTCCACAGGCAGAGGGATGTCCACAGGCAGAGGACAGTCCAGACAGAGAAGTGAGGCCACAGCCAGCAGGGCCGAAGCTGTTCCCGGCAGCAGGCAGTCGCGCGAAGCTCCCCCATCGAGGCCTCGTACTTCTGTGGTGTGGAGATTTTTTAATGTTTGTGCGGATGACAAACTGAGCGCGGTTTGCACACTCTGCCACTCAAAACTGAGTAGGGGCTCTGAGAAGAGCAATATGACAACCTCAGGCATGCGGCGTCACTTGGAAGTCAAGCACTGGGCTGAGTGGGAGAGAGCAAACGCAATACAACCTGCGCAAGGTCTTCCTGCCACTGCCTCTTCCCCTTTGTTGTGTGCTGCCACTGCGGTCCAGACCTCCAGCCAGGACACCTCCACATCTGCCTCTGCCTCGGCTACTTTGGGGCCTTCTCCTTCAGCCTCCCCTTCCCCCGCATCTTCGCCTGCACCTTCACACTCCTCGTCCCATCAACTGTCCATCTCGCAGGCGTTCGACCGCAGGCGGAAGTACGCCTCGAGTCACCCCCAAGCCCAAGCCTTAAACTGCCACATCTCCAAACTGCTGGCCCTGGAGATGTTGCCGTTTAGGCTTGTGGAGACGCAGGCCTTCCGCGACCTGATGGCGGCTGCCGCACCTCGCTATTCCGTCCCCAGCCGCCACTACTTTTCCCGGAGTGCCGTCCCCGCCCTGCACCAGCACGTGTCGCGTAACATCAGGCGGGCCCTGAGGTACGCAGTCAGCGCAAAGGTCCACTTGACCACCGACTCGTGGACAAGCGCTTGCGGCCAGGGACGATACATCTCTTTGACGGCACACTGGGTGAATGTTGTGGAAGCGGGGACGGGGTCGCAAACAGAGACGGCCTACCTACCACCCCCGCCCAAGATTGCCAGCACGGGTTCTGATAAACCCCCCTCCTCTTCCTCCTCCTCCTCCTCCTCTGCCTTAACATCGCCCTCAGCCGCTAGCTGGAAGCGTTGCAGCACTGGCGCGGGGAGACGTCAGCAGGCGGTGCTTAAGCTCATCAGCTTGGGCGACAGGAAGCACAGCGCCCCAGAGGTGAGGGACGCCATATTGCAGCAGACGGAGATGTGGCTGTCGCCGCTGCAGCTAGGACCAGGCATGGTCGTGTGCGATAACGGCCGTAACCTGGTGGCGGCTCTGGAGCTTGCCGAACTCAATCACGTACCATGCCTGGCCCACGTTTTTAATCTGGTAGTCCAAAAATTTCTAAAGACTTACCCCAACCTGGCAGAGCTACTGGTGAAAGTGCGGCGCTTGTGCGCTCACTTTCGGAAGTCAACTGTAGCTGCTGCTAGCTTAAAAAAACTCCAGCAACGCCTCCATTTGCCTGAACATCGGCTGTTGTGCGACCTGCCGACTCGCTGGAATTCCACCTATTCCATGTTGGCCAGGGTGTGTGAGCAGCAGAGAGCATTGATGGAGTACCAGATTATGAATCCACGCGTGCCTCCAACTCAGCTCCCTCAGTTTGCCAACCACGAGTGGCCATGGATGGCAGACATATGCGATGTACTGCGTATCTTTGAGGAGTCCACCAAGAAGGTCAGCAGCGAGGACGCTATAGTGAGCGTAACCATCCCGCTCCTATGCGTCCTTAAAGAATCGCTCATCGCAATAAGGGAGAACGCATTGCACGCAGAGGAGACGGGGGTAGGAGGAGACGCAACGGAGCTACACAGTCAGACCACACTTTTGTCTGCTTCTCGGTGGCAGTTGCAGGAGGAGGAGGAGGATGAGGAGGAGGAGGACGACGTGGAGGTGGCTGTGGAAGAGGAGGCGGATGCTGGCGGCGAGGGTAGCAGTCAGGCTGTGTGCGTCCCATTGGTTCAGCGCGGATGGGGCGGAGAGGAGGCGGAAGAGGAAGAGGAGGAAATGGCAAGTGATCCTTCTGGTGGGGGCAGTGACGTCATGCCTATTCAGAGTCTGGCACACATGGCTGACTTCATGCTGGGCTGCTTTTCCCGGGACACACGTGTTGTCCGGATAGTGGAGAACAAACTGTACTGGGTCTTCGCACTCCTGGACCCCCGGTATAAAGATAACGTCTCCTCTTTTATTCCGGTAGAGGAGAGGACGAATCGATTGCTGGAATACCAGAGGGAACTCGTGCAGAACATGATGGAGATTTTCCCACCCACCATCGCTGGCGGCAGAGAGGAGAGGGTCTCCCAGAGTCCCACAACATCGATCAGGCCCACAGCCACCAGGGGAACACTCTCCAAGGTGTGGGACACGTTCATGGCACCCCCTCGTGCAACTTCCATCACTGCGGGGCCCGCTATCAGCAGGAGGGACAAGTATCGGCGGATGTTGCGGGAGTACCTGGCAGACCGTACCCCTGTCCTCCCCGATCCCTCGGCGTCCTACACTTACTGGGTCTCCAAGTTGGACACGTGGCTGGAACTGTCCCTGTACGCCTTGGAGGTGCTTGCCTGCCCTGCCGCCAGCGTGCTATCAGAAAGGGTGTTCAGCGCAGCCGGGGGCATTATAACCGATAAGCGCAGCCGCCTGTCAACCGACAGTGCCGACAGGCTGACGCTAATCAAAATGAACAGCAAGTGGATTGACCCGGACTTTGCTTCTCCAACAGTGGAAAGCAGCCAAAAGTGAAGTGCCATCTGTATGAAGTGCCATTTCCTCCTCCACCTCCTCCTCCTCCTCCTTAACCGCCGTAGAATTGCTCCGTAAAAAAAAAAATATATATATATTTATGGCTCACCTCTTGGGCCTACAAACAATTTTTCTCATGGCTCACCTCTTGGGCCTACAAACAATTTTTAAGAGGTCTCACCTCTTTGGCCTCCACATAATTTTTAAGAGGTCTCACCTCTTGGGCCTACAAACAATTTTTCTCATGGCTCACCTCTTGGGCCTACAAACAATTTTTAAGAGGTCTCACCTCTTGGGCCTACAAACAATTTTTATTATGGCTCACCTCTTGGGCCTTAATACAATTGTTAAGAGGTCTCACCTCTTGGGCCTACAAACAATTTTTAGAGGTCTCACTTCTTTGGCCTCCACATAATTTTTTAAGAGGTCTCACCTCTTGGGCCTACAAACAATTTTTAAGAGGTCTCACCTCTTGGGCCTACAAACAATTTTTATTATGGCTCACCTCTTGGGCCTTAATACAATTGTTAAGAGGTCTCACCTCTTGGGCCTACAAACAATTTTTAAGAGGTCTCACCTCTTTGGCCTCCACATAATTTTTAAGAGGTCTCACCTCTTGGGCCTACAAACAATTTTTTCTCATGGCTCACCTCTTGGGCCTACAAACAATTTTTAAGAGGTCTCACCTCTTGGGCCTACAAACAATTTTTATTATGGCTCACCTCTTGGGCCTTAATACAATTGTTAAGAGGTCTCACCTCTTGGGCCTACAAACAATTTTTAAGAGGTCTCACCTCTTTGGCCTCCACATAATTTTTAAGAGGTCTCACCTCTTGGGCCTACAAACAATTTTTCTCATGGCTCACCTCTTGGGCCTACAAACAATTTTTAAGAGGTCTCACCTCTTGGGCCTACAAACAATTTTTATTATGGCTCACCTCTTGGGCCTTAATACAATTGTTAAGAGGTCTCACCTCTTGGGCCTACAAACAATTTTTAAGAGGTCTCACCTCTTTGGCCTCCACATAATTTTTAAGAGGTCTCACCTCTTGGGCCTACAAACAATTTTTAAGAGGTCTCACCTCTTGGGCCTACAAACAATTTTTATTATGGCTCACCTCTTGGGCCTTAATACAATTTTTAAGAGGTCTCACCTCTTTGGCCTCCACTTAATTTTTTCGAGGGCTCACCTCTTGGGCCTCCATATAATTTTTTCGAGGGCTCACCTCAAGCTAACTTTGCGCACTCATTAAAATATTTTCACAACAAGGACCTAAGAGCCCTCGATGGGAGAGCTTTATGTGGGGGCCTGTTATAGGGAAGAGATGCGGCCCTGCGGGCTCTAGCCTGCCTTCTCCATGAGCCTCTGGCCAGCCCACGGCCTCTTCCTGCCTTTTGCGGTCCTACGCATCCCTCAACATCCCCACTGCTTTACCTGCTAGACATGACACTGGGCCAGGTCGGGTCACTGA
This sequence comes from Rhinella marina, assembly GCA_900303285.1. Taxonomy (NCBI): domain Eukaryota; kingdom Metazoa; phylum Chordata; class Amphibia; order Anura; family Bufonidae; genus Rhinella; species Rhinella marina. The sequence continues at coordinate 43,154 of ONZH01030488.1, read as the reverse complement.
CTTCGTCATACTCAACCACCTCCTCTTACACTGCCTCACTTTGCTCCAACAGCCTCCCTTGCTGGCAACTGTGTCTCATCATCGTCCCTAATCATTTTACACTTTAGTGCCCGTTCCACACCACCATCAGCTAGAGATGGAGCTTGCTCCAGTGTTTGGGCATCAGAACAAACAAAATCCTCAGATAGCTCCTGCGATTCTTGCATGGGTGGGAACACTGGGTTGATAACATTGGGCAGGGTGGGAGGAAGGAGGGTCAGAGTGAGGTCCCTGCAGTTTCTGCAGGCTATCGACGAGACTGGACTTTGTGGACTTGACTGGGTGGTGGACAGATTTAACAAATCTAGAAGGAGAAGGAGGGGTTTGCCGAGCTGTCTGTAAGGGTTGCGGAAATCCAGACAGAACCAAGGCCCAAAACTTGGGTGGGGGTAGCAGGTTTGCCCGTCCCCGCCTCCACAACATTCACCCAGTGTGCTGTCAGGGAGATGTAGCATCCCCGGCCTCAAACCAAAGTGTTGGTGGTCAAATGGCCTTTTGCAGTAACCGTGTTACTCGGGCGTGGATGATGTTTTGGGACATGTGCCTGGGCAAGGCAGGGATGGCACAGAGGGAAAAATAGTGATGGCTTGATTGCTTTCCCCCTTGCCTATGCCATCTGTGGTTGTCATAGGCAACGTGATTTTAAGGGGTGCAGAATTTTATCTTCTTTTTTGTCTAGTTTGGCTTGGGGTCCATGGCAATGTAGAGGAAAGAAGGTTTCCTTGTATGGTCTCACTTTACAGAGAGGTTATATTGTCTTTGGAGTGTATTGTTGAGAGGCTGTGATAGTGGCGTAATAGTGCGACTTGGGCGCGTTATATGCACCCAGACATGCTTCCCCTGCTGTCCCAGTTGCATTCCAGCAGTGTTGGCATCCTTTTCTGAGGTTTCAGGGTGGACTTGGTGACCTCCAAGTGGTCGAATTGAGATTTCCAAGTGGCGAGCATTTTTTTCCCATAGACTTTAATGGGATTCGATATTCGGTCGAATAGTCGAATATCGCGGTCTATTCGAATCGAATTTCGAACTTTCGAATATTTCACTACTCGCTCATCTCTAATAAGCAGCAATTAATTTAATTGAATGTGCATGTGGACTACAATATATAGACCAGACCACATAGGTATTACGTGACAGGCTGAATCAGCATCGGCATAATATAAAGAAAAAGTATTTGGCCTATCTAAACATTGTACTGATCAACATCAAGGGAATCTATACTGCATCACCATAAAACCTATTGATTTTACTCTAGGGCACTTACCATAGGTTTGAAGCTCTAGAGAAACATGACATTTTCTGGATCTACAAACTGCAGACGTTCCATCCATTTGACCTCAATGAAACCACCCTATGATAAATAGAGAATATAACAATTATATACATTTTAATTTAATAACATTTTAGTATTTTTATTGCACTATAGCTAATCAGAGTTTTCTATATTTCAGGTGTTCTATTGCCTCCTCATGGTCTTACTTAGCATTTCAATCCCTTCGCTATAGATATCTACAGAAATCAAGGCTGGGGGGTTTCCACATGTGAGTATACACCCCATAGCATACAATAATTCCCAATACTAACAATCGCTTATACTATCAATAATTTTAGACCAAATTGTATACGTTTAAATTAATTTATATTCTTGTACTTTATTTTAATTTATCTTTTTCTCCTTTGGGGGCCTTAGAGGTTCCTTTTATTTTTGGTGTGTCTCCTGTTATTTCTATTATTTTCTAACACACATTTTAATGTAATTTATATTATTTTAATTCTAAATTTATTTGATGTCTGGTATATATGTATCAGCTCCATGAATCATGTCAATCACTCTATGGGGGCGTTCCTGCTCTGCTCCCACAGTTCTGTCCCGTGTTTTGCCAGGAAAACGTCTTTTTTAACTAGGGTTGTCACAATACCCAAATTTTGATTCGATTTCGATACCATAAAAAAGTATTGCGATATTCAATACCATTCGATACCACACAAAAAAAAATAAAACACCAAAAAAGCGGAGTGAATTCCGCATTTTATGGAACCCCCAGCCCATAATAGTGACACGAATTGCGTGTTTTTTATCTTTTTTTTTTTTGTTACTGCATAGGAGATATTTTTTGATATTTTAATAGTTTTGACTTTTTCGGACGTGGTGATACCTAATATGTTCATTTTTGTATTGTTTATATATTTTAATATGTAAAATTTGTGAAGCTAATAAGGGCATGTGCAGAAGAAAAGGTTAGTAAGATATATACGCAACCTTTATGCAAAAATAAAAACAGAGATGGAAGTGAGAGTAACCAAAGAATCAGCTGAGGCTGGATTCAAAAAGGGAGAAATACTGTAGAAACATTAAAGGAACAGTATAAGCATGCCACATCCAGGGCAAGTTTAAAGGTTTTAGAACAAGCTGCCAGTGGAAATGAAAGAGATAGCATCAGTTTAAGTGAAGTAGATGCAGAGTATCCTCTTCATCAGAGACTATGTGCTAAGCCAAAACAGTGAATCCCTGTTTGTTGTAAATGTTACTGATAGTATAGACATTCTTCCAGAACAGCAAGGCACAGATTCTTCTGCAGAATCTTGCATCCAAGATAAGCACAATGCACTATTAGAGATGAGCGAGTAGTGAAATATTCGAAAGTTCGAAATTCGATTCGAATAGACCGCGATATTCGACTATTCGACCGAATATCGAATCCCATTAAAGTCTATGGGAAAAAAATGCTCGCCACTTGGAAATCTCAATTCGACCACTTGGAGGTCACCAAGTCCACCCTGAAACCTCAGAAAAGGATGCCAACACTGCTGGAATGCAACTGGGACAGCAGGGGAAGCATGTCTGGGTGCATATAACGGGCCCAAGTCGCACTATTACGCCACTATCACAGCCTCTCAACAATACACTCCAAAGACAATATAACCTCTCTGTAAAGTGAGACCATACAAGGAAACCTTCTTTCCTCTACATTGCCATGGACCCCAAGCCAAACTAGACAAAAAAGAAGATAAAATTCTGCACCCCTTAAAATCACGTTGCCTATGACAACCACAGATGGCATAGGCAAGGGGGAAAGCAATCAAGCCATCACTATTTTTCCCTCTGTGCCATCCCTGCCTTGCCCAGGCACATGTCCCAAAACATCATCCACGCCCGAGTAACACGGTTACTGCAAAAGGCCATTTGACCACCAACACTTTGGTTTGAGGCCGGGGATGCTACATCTCCCTGACAGCACACTGGGTGAATGTTGTGGAGGCGGGGACGGGCAAACCTGCTACCCCCACCCAAGTTTTGGGCCTTGGTTCTGTCTGGATTTCCGCAACCCTTACAGACAGCTCGGCAAACCCCTCCTTCTCCTTCTAGATTTGTTAAATCTGTCCACCACCCAGTCAAGTCCACAAAGTCCAGTCTCGTCGATAGCCTGCAGAAACTGCAGGGACCTCACTCTGACCCTCCTTCCTCCCACCCTGCCCAATGTTATCAACCCAGTGTTCCCACCCATGCAAGAATCGCAAGAGCTATCTGAGGATTTTGTTTGTTCTGATGCCCAAACACTGGAGCAAGCTCCATCTCTAGCTGATGGTGGTGTGGAACGGGCACTAAAGTGTAAAATGATTAGGGACGATGATGAGACACAGTTGCCAGCAAGGGAGGCTGTTGGAGCAAAGTGAGGCAGTGTAAGAGGAGGTGGTTGAGTATGACGAAGTCAGTGACCCGACCTGGCCCAGTGTCATGTCTAGCAGGTAAAGCAGTGGGGATGTTGAGGGATGCGTAGGACCGCAAAAGGCAGGAAGAGGCCGTGGGCTGGCCAGAGGCTCATGGAGAAGGCAGGCTAGAGCCCGCAGGGCCGCATCTCTTCCCTATAACAGGCCCCCACACAAAGCTCTCCCATCGAGGGCTCTTAGGTCCTTGTTGTGAAAATATTTTAATGAGTGCGCAAAGTTAGCTTGAGGTGAGCCCTCGAAAAAATTATATGGAGGCCCAAGAGGTGAGCCCTCGAAAAAATTAAGTGGAGGCCAAAGAGGTGAGACCTCTTAAAAATTGTATTAAGGCCCAAGAGGTGAGCCATAATAAAAATTGTTTGTAGGCCCAAGAGGTGAGACCTCTTAAAAATTGTTTGTAGGCCCAAGAGGTGAGCCATGATAAAAATTGCTTGTAGGCCCAAGAGGTGAGCCATGATAAAAATTGCTTGTAGGCCCAAGAGGTGAGCCATGATAAAAATTGCTTGTAGGCCCAAGAGGTGAGCCATGATAAAAATTGCTTGTAGGCCCAAGTGGTGAGCCATAAATTTTTTTTTTTTTTACGGAGCAATTCTACGGCGGTTAAGGAGGAGGAGGAGGAGGTGGAGGAGGAAATGGCACTTCATACAGATGGCACTTCACTTTTGGCTGCTTTCCACTGTTGGAGAAGCAAAGTCCGGGTCAATCCACTTGCTGTTCATTTTGATTAGCGTCAGCCTGTCGGCACTGTCGGTTGACAGGCGGCTGCGCTTATCGGTTATAATGCCCCCGGCTGCGCTGAACACCCTTTCTGATAGCACGCTGGCGGCAGGGCAGGCAAGCACCTCCAAGGCGTACAGGGACAGTTCCAGCCACGTGTCCAACTTGGAGACCCAGTAAGTGTAGGACGCCGAGGGATCGGGGAGGACAGGGGTACGGTCTGCCAGGTACTCCCGCAACATCCGCCGATACTTGTCCCTCCTGCTGATAGCGGGCCCCGCAGTGATGGAAGTTGCACGAGGGGGTGCCATGAACGTGTCCCACACCTTGGAGAGTGTTCCCCTGGTGGCTGTGGGCCTGATCGATGTTGTGGGACTCTGGGAGACCCTCTCCTCTCTGCCGCCAGCGATGGTGGGTGGGAAAATCTCCATCATGTTCTGCACGAGTTCCCTCTGGTATTCCAGCAATCGATTCGTCCTCTCCTCTACCGGAATAAAAGAGGAGACGTTATCTTTATACCGGGGGTCCAGGAGTGCGAAGACCCAGTACAGTTTGTTCTCCACTATCCGGACAACACGTGTGTCCCGGGAAAAGCAGCCCAGCATGAAGTCAGCCATGTGTGCCAGACTCTGAATAGGCATGACGTCACTGCCCCCACCAGAAGGATCACTTGCCATTTCCTCCTCTTCCTCTTCCGCCTCCTCTCCGCCCCATCCGCGCTGAACCAATGGGACGCACACAGCCTGACTGCTACCCTCGCCGCCAGCATCCTCCTCCTCTTCCACAGCCACCTCCACGTCGTCCTCCTCCTCATCCTCCTCCTCCTCCTGCAACTGCCACCGAGAAGCAGACAAAAGTGTGGTCTGACTGTGTAGCTCCGTTGCGTCTCCTCCTACCCCCGTCTCCTCTGCGTGCAATGCGTTCTCCCTTATTGCGATGAGCGATTCTTTAAGGACGCATAGGAGCGGGATGGTTACGCTCACTATAGCGTCCTCGCTGCTGACCTTCTTGGTGGACTCCTCAAAGATACGCAGTACATCGCATATGTCTGCCATCCATGGCCACTCGTGGTTGGCAAACTGAGGGAGCTGAGTTGGAGGCACGCGTGGATTCATAATCTGGTACTCCATCAATGCTCTCTGCTGCTCACACACCCTGGCCAACATGGAATAGGTGGAATTCCAGCGAGTCGGCAGGTCGCACAACAGCCGATGTTCAGGCAAATGGAGGCGTTGCTGGAGTTTTTTTAAGCTAGCAGCAGCTACAGTTGACTTCCGAAAGTGAGCGCACAAGCGCCGCACTTTCACCAGTAGCTCTGCCAGGTTGGGGTAAGTCTTTAGAAATTTTTGGACTACCAGATTAAAAACGTGGGCCAGGCATGGTACGTGATTGAGTTCGGCAAGCTCCAGAGCCGCCACCAGGTTACGGCCGTTATCGCACACGACCATGCCTGGTCCTAGCTGCAGCGGCGACAGCCACATCTCCGTCTGCTGCAATATGGCGTCCCTCACCTCTGGGGCGCTGTGCTTCCTGTCGCCCAAGCTGATGAGCTTAAGCACCGCCTGCTGACGTCTCCCCGCGCCAGTGCTGCAACGCTTCCAGCTAGCGGCTGAGGGCGATGTTAAGGCAGAGGAGGAGGAGGAGGAGGAAGAGGAGGGGGGTTTATCAGAACCCCTGCTGGCAATCTTGGGCGGGGGTGGTAGGTAGGCCGTCTCTCTTTGCGACCCCGTCCCCGCTTCCACAACATTCACCCAGTGTGCCGTCAAAGAGATGTATCGTCCCTGGCCGCAAGCGCTTGTCCACGAGTCGGTGGTCAAGTGGACCTTTGCGCTGACTGCGTACCTCAGGGCCCGCCTGATGTTACGCGACACGTGCTGGTGCAGGGCGGGGACGGCACTCCGGGAAAAGTAGTGGCGGCTGGGGACGGAATAGCGAGGTGCGGCAGCCGCCATCAGGTCGCGGAAGGCCTGCGTCTCCACAAGCCTAAACGGCAACATCTCCAGGGCCAGCAGTTTGGAGATGTGGCAGTTTAAGGCTTGGGCTTGGGGGTGACTCGAGGCGTACTTCCGCCTGCGGTCGAACGCCTGCGAGATGGACAGTTGATGGGACGAGGAGTGTGAAGGTGCAGGCGAAGATGCGGCGGAAGGGGAGGCAGCAGGAGAAGGCCCCAAAGTAGTCGAGGCAGATGTGGAGGTGTCCTGGCTGGAGGTCTGGACCGCAGTGGCAGCACACAACAAAGGGGAAGAGGCAGTGGCAGGAAGACCTGGCGCAGGTTGTATTGCGTTTGCTCTCTCCCACTCAGCCCAGTGCTTGACTTCCAAGTGACGCCGCATGCCTGAGGTGGTCATATTGCTCTTCTCAGAGCCCCTACTCAGTTTTGAGTGGCAGAGTGTGCAAACCGCGCTCAGTTTGTCATCCGCACAAACATTAAAAAATCTCCACACCACAGAAGTACGAGGCCTCGATGGGGGAGCTTCGCGCGACTGCCTGCTGCCGGGAACAGCTTCGGCCCTGCTGGCTGTGGCCTCACTTCTCTGTCTGGACTGTCCTCTGCCTGTGGACATCCCTCTGCCTGTGGACATCCCTCTGCCTGTGGACATCCCTCTGCCTGTGGACATCCCTCTACCTCTTGCTGCCTTTTTCGGTGCTGCGCAGACCACCACCTCTCCACTGCTTTCCCCGCTGGACATCACCCCTGGCCAAGTGGGGTCGGTCATTTCGTCATCCACCACCTCCTCTTCCACTTCCTCACTCTGCTCCTCCTCCTGCCCACTGGACATTCCAACAGCCTCCCTTGATGGCAACTGCATCTCATCATCATCATCGCTCATGATAACAGATGCTGGTTCAGGGTCCACATCAGCAGGAGATGGCGAATACTCAAGTGGTTGGGCATCACTACAAACAAATTCCTCTGGTAGCTCCAGGGATTCTTCCGGCACATCTGAAAAAGGACCCGAAAAGAGCTCCTGGGAGGGGTCAAGGGTGGGATGACTCTGTTGGCCAGGTGTGGAGGAAGGAGGGTCAGAGTGAGACTGTGTGGATGACTGGCTGGTGGACAACTGTGTGGAAGCGTTATCGGCTATCCATTGCACCACCTGTTCACACTGCTCAGGCCTCAACAGCGGTGTAACCCGCTCCCTGCTTAAAGGGGTATTCTCATCTTAGACAATGGGGGCATATCGCTAGGATATGCCCCCATTGTCTTATAGGTGCGGGTCCCACCGCTGGGACCCGCACCTATAGCCAGAACGGAGCGGGGAGCGCTGCACCTGGAGGACCCCAGGTTTCCGGGGGTCCGGCCACCACCAGGCGCAGCTCCCCGCGCCGCTCATAGGAATGAATGGGAGCCGGGCCGTGCATGCGCGGTCGGCTCCCATTCATTTCTATGGAGCCGACGGAAGTAGCCGAGCCAGCGCTCGGCTATTTTCGGCGGCCCCATAGAAATGAATGGAGGGCGGCTGCGCATGCGCAGTGCGCCCTCATTCACTTCGGGGGCTCCGTTCTCGATATAGGTGCGGGTCCCAGCGGTGGGACCCGCACCTATAAGACAATGGGGGCATATCCTAGCGATATGCCCCCATTGTCTAAAATGAGAATAACCCTTTAACTGTCCCATAAAGGCAGGGATTCTGGATGAGCGGAATCCTGGCTGCCCCTCACCAGCACGCATTGTATCCCCACTGGCTTCAACAAGGCCCCCAACAGCATTTCCGCGCCCCCGTCCACGTCCGATTCCGCTAGCCCTCCACATTTTTTTTTTTTTTGTTACAATATTTGGCGTACACAGCCGTATACTACCAGGTCAGACGGTGTGTATTAACACCACATATATAAAAGAGTTTTGCAGGCACGCAGAACGCACAGTACAGGTGCCAAATAAAAGGCCTTTTTTTTTAAATATGTCTGATTACACAGCCGTGTACTAACAGGTCAGACGGTGGGTATTAACACCACGTATATAAAAGAGTTTTGCAGGCACGCAGAACGCACAATACAGGTGCCAAATAAAAGGCCTTTTTTTTAAATATGTCTGATTACACAGCCGTGTACTAACAGGTCAGACGGTGGGTATTAACACCACGTATATAAAAGAGTTTTGCTGGCACGCAGAACGCACAGTACAGGTGCCAAATAAAAGGCCTTTTTTTTTTAATATTTCTAGGTACACAGCCGTGTACTACAAGGTCAGACGGTGTGTATTAACACCACGTATATAAAAGAGTTTTGCAGGCACGCAGAACGCACCAGTACAGGTGCCAAATAAAAAGGCCTTTTTTTTAATATTTCTAGGTACACAGCCGTGTACTACCAGGTCAGACGGTGTGTATTAACACCACGTATATAAAAGAGTTTTGCAGGCACGCAGAACGCACAATACAGGTGCCAAATAAAAGGACTTTTTTTTTATATATTTCTAGGTACACAGCCGTGTACTACCAGGTCAGACGGTGTGTAGTAACACCACGTATATAAAAGAGTTTTGCAGGCACGCAGAACGCACAATACAGGAGCCAAATAAAAGGCCTTTTTTTTTACTATTTCTAGGTACACAGTCGTGTACTACAAGGTCAGACGGTGGATATTAACAGCACGTATATAAAAGAGTTTTGCAGGCACGCAGAACGCACAGTACAGGTGCCAAATAAAAGGACTTTTTTTAAAATATGTCTGATTACACAGCCGTGTACTAACAGGTCAGACGGTGGGTATTTACACCTGGTATACAAAAAGGGTATTGCAGGCACACAGAACCCAGAACACTAGAGCCAAAGAAACTGTATTTAAAAAAAAAAAATGTACACAGCCGTATACTGCCAGAAGATCAGATGGTGCATATACACACTAGGTATATAACAGGGTTTTGCAGCCAAAAAGAACGCAGAACAGTAGTGCCAAATATAGTTTGGTATGTAGCAGAGCACCTAATACACCACTAATGCCTCTCTCTGTCCCTACTCCAGCAGCTATCCCTGAATACAGCAGCCGTTCTCTGCAGAGTGTATATAGTAGTAAAGCTATCACTGTACTGCACTATAGTAGCCCTGATAAGGGCTTTTAATCACGCTCCTGCCTGTCCAACAGCTAAAACCTATCTGTCCCTTCTCCAGCCTCTGTCCCTGACTAAGTTCACGCAGCATATGCGAACGAGCAGGAAGACCTGAGTTATTAATATTCGAGGTCAAGTGGTTTTTCCAGCCAATCCATGTAGACGCCGTTTTCGCGCTGCCAGCGTGCTCCGCGGGCCTGTCATACCCCCCCTGCATGGTGATTGGTGGAAAAAGAGCGCCAGGGAAGGTGGGAGGGGAAACGAATTCTAAGTGCGCCATCGCCGTTATACTCTATCGAAATCGAGTATGCCGAATAGCGTAGTATTCGATCGAATACCGGCTCGATCGAACACTACTCGCTCATCTCTATGCACTATATTTAGCATCCTGGCCATTCTTCACACATCACAGAGAAACAGGGCCCGACACTAATACCAGCCTCACAAGGTTTGGGGGACAGCCTGAGAACTACAGAGGATGAAATGTGGCTTCAAAATCACAATTGGTCACCTTGGCATTTCAACTGCTAAAAAGCTAAACCAGCTGGTCAGATGGCTCAGCCTACATTTTACAGAATGTGTCAAGAGACTCAAATCTGTCCAAATTGATAATCCAGCAGCAGGCCTCATTACTACATGGGAGAAGGTAGAATGGAGCTACAGCAATCATGAAATCAAAAAGCTCTGTTAAGGTTTTCCAAAAATATTCAGAAAGGAAAATAAAAAATTACGGGATCTCAGTGACCTAGTTCTATTCTTATAGCTCCAGCTGGCCATAATAAATATTAGCCTACCTGGCCTTGGTTACCTGGACACCACTTGTGGGGTAAACTAATAGTTTCTAAGCTGACTACACTTTGGTCAAGTTACAAAAGGGAATATTGAAGTCCCTTTCCTCCATGTTCCTAATTCTATGAGTTTGTAAGCAACATTGCAGAGTCAAAGAATGACCCAAGCTTTTCCTATGGTATGTCTAGTGGTCCTGCTTTACTTCCGTGACAGCTCATGCTCTAACTGTGTCACCCACAGAGGTCCAGTGACAGATGTCCTTCCCACATAGACCAGCTCCAGAGAAGAGCAGCCAAAGTGAAAAGAGTGAAAACCATGTCTTATACATCTCCTCATGAAGTATATAAGCTTCAGAATGAAACCCCTCCAGAAACACAAAGAACTTCTAAAATAATGTGGGGTAAGTTTCAGATGTAGTGCTTTTACTGAACATTTTGCTAAAGACTGTAAAATTGTTATTAAGTGCCTAGAATGCACACAGCGACTGTCAGGCTGGGATAAACAGACAACAGAGGAACGTGAGCCCTGAGTTTACCCCAACCTCTGTCCCTGCCTATTGCCCCACCCACGCTAAACCGTGGGGCGACAACCACGATGACTGCGATATACACTGACTATGGTGCAGGGGATGGGAGACAAGAGACAGACAAACAAACACGAAAGAATAGTTAATAAGGCCGAGTAAAAACCAGGAAGGTACGTCAGGACAAAATCACAAAACAAAGAGTAGTCAAAAACGAGCCGAAGTCAAAACCAACCAGTAGCGAAGTACAAAGGGATCAGGCAGAGGGGATGGTCAAAAACACGAAGCAAGGTCAGAACTGCAGAATATAAACCACTAGGATAGTTGGTGCAGAGAAACTCAAACACTGGCAAGTATCCTGGTGATTGCAAGGTTTAAAGGGGTTCTCCGAGTTATAAATATTGATGACCTATCCTCAGTATAGGTCAACAATATCAGATCGGCAGGGGTCCGACACCCGGCAGCTGTTTGAAGAGGAGGCGCGTGCCGTATCAGCGCTGCCTCCTCTTCATTGTTTACATGCTGGCCGACACGGGGGTAGTGGTGAGTATGTGTAATTACACCTAACTGCCCCATTCATTTCTATGGATAGAATCGCTTCCATAGACTTGTATGGGAGCGATTCTTCCCATAGAAATGAATGGGGCGGTGAGGTGTAATTACACATACTCACCACTACCCCCGTGTCGGCCAGCATGTAAACAGTCAAGAGGAGGCAGCGCTGATACGGCGCGCGCCTCCTCTTCAAACAGTTGATCGGCGGGGGTGCCGGGTGTCGGACCCCTGCCGATCTGATATTGATGACCTATCCTGAGGATAGGTCATCAATATTTATAACTCGGGGAATCCCCTTTAAATGCAGCCAGGAGTCCCACCCCCACAGGTGAAAGGGAGGAGAGACTCCTGAGCACAGAATTAACCCTTAGTAGGTGACCAGGTCTGCATAGCATAGCAAATAGATTAAACTGCTCACGTTCTCCGGCGTGAACCTAGTAACCGAGAACGCGAGCGAGCTTGTGCACCCGCCGCGTCCTTGGCACTCTCGAACGTGGTGCGCGCTCCCTGTCTGGAACACGCGCCAATACCAAGAGACCGCCGGCGGGAGGAGGAGCCTTACAGGAGAGGGGCGGAAGCCCGGCCATGGGCATCCGCATCACCCGCAGAGTCAGAGGCAGGACCGGCGGCACGGGCGCCATGACCGCCAGTCCTGACAGCAACAACCACATGCAAGCACTTCACCCATCTCAACTTTAGGCCAGCATTGCCTACACATTCTCCTCTTGCACCAAAGCATGACGGGGAGGATACAGATCAAGCAGAAAATCCCAATATAGTATATTCTTTATGCACAGAAGACCTTTATGATAAGTCTTGTACAACCAGAAAGGACTCTAAAGGTGTATATCCTCATGGATGACCAGTGCAAGGTGTATATCCTTATGGATGACCCTTACACCTTGGGTACATGTAATGGCATTACAGAGGTCAAGATACCTTTTCTCACACTTGTTGACATCAGCCAGATACCATCTAATAGAGAGGAGACTCTTATGCCAAAGGCCATATCATCCTAATAAAAAGCTATAGACAAGGAAATACTGGCCCTTGACAAGAATGCAGATCCTACTTATGGTTGGCAGGGTACACAAGGTATTCCAAAAAATCAATGGAGTACACAATGTTCAGTTTGCCCAACAACCTCATCTAGTTTGGATTATTTTAGGCAATTACTGTATAGACCAGAAGAAGAAGCCTACTAAGATTTCCTCATTTAGGATACTCATCTTGCCAATGGTTTAGCACTTATTTTCAACCATACCTGCACCATAACTTGGTGAAAGAGAAGCTGGACAACAGTCTGGAAAAAGAATGCTGGTCCCTCCCATCTTTTGGCACATATCACACTCGCAAACCTAAACAAATCAAAGCAGTGTTTAATTCCAGCGCTCAGTATGAAGTTAGCTCTCACGACAACCCTTCTCCTGATCCAAACTAAACAACAGCCTTTTATGCATGCTAATCCACTTCAGACAATGACATGTTGCAAAAATGGCCAATCCAGCAGATGTTAGATTGCTTCATTGTCAGCAAAGACAATAGGAACTATTGTTTCTATGGCACAAGAGTCTTATGCAGCATCCCCTCTCCTATTGTAACAATGTACAAACTCAGAAAGACAGCCCAATAAGTTAAGAAGCAGTATGAATCTGATACTCATCAAGTTGTTGAGAATTTCTACATAGTTGATAGTCTTAAATCTTTGGCCACAACCTCAAGCACAAATAAGCACAAACCTCAGATATCACAAGATAATTTCCTATAGCCATGAGCAGTGTCGGACTGGCCCACCAGAGGACCGGAGGATCCTCCGGTAGGCCCCAAGCCAGGAACCTATAGTCAGGGCCAGATTATCATTGGAGCATTTGGAGCTACTGCTCCAGGCCCCGGCTCCAATGATTTCAGGGGGGGCCCTGCGCCCCTGGTGCTGCCCCCCGCTGCCGCATACCTCCCAACCGTCCCGGATGCAGCCTCTGGCAGCTGTCTCTGCGTCCATAGGACGTAGAGACAGCTGTGTGTTGTCTGCTTCTTCCATACTCCCTCCTGTCCCCCCTGCAGCTCTCCGTACCTCCCAGGCATGCCTCAGGTCTCGGTGGGGGGCGGGGCCGGCCGGCAGCATAGGCCCCGCCCCCTTTAGACATGAGAAGAAGATCTCCTGCTCTGATGATGCTGGCCCTGCTGCTATGAAAAAGGTAAGTATAATTTTTTTTTAACTTTCTGTACACTGTGTTTATTATCCCTTGACTGTGACATCACTGTGTTTATTATCCCTTGACTGTGATATCACTGTGTTTATTATTCCTGGACTGTGACATCACTGTTTATTATCCCTGTACTGTGACATTACTGTGTTTATTATCCCTGGACTGTGACATCACTGTGTTTATTATCCCTGGACTGTGACATCACTGTGTTTATTATCCCTGGACTGTGACATCACTGTGTTTATTATCCCTGGACTGTGACATCACTGTGTTTATTATTCCTGGACTGTGACATCACTGTTTATTATCCCTGTACTGTGACATCACTGTGTTTATTATCTCTGTACTGTGACATCACTGTGTTTATTATCCCTGTACGGTGACATCACTGTGTTTATTATCTCTGTTCGGTGACATCGCTGTGTTTATTATCCCTGTTCGGTGACATCACTGTGTTTATTATCTCTGTACTGTGACATCACTGTGTTTATTATCCCTGTACGGTGACATCACTGTGTTTATTATCCCTGTACTGTGACATCACTGTGTTTATTATCTCTGTAGTGTGACATCACTGTGTTTATTATCTCTGTACTGTGACATCACTGTGTTTATTATCTCTGTACTGTGACATCACTGTGTTTGTTATCTCTGTACTGTGAAATCACTGTGTTTATTATCCCTGTATGGTGACATCACTGTGTTTATTATCACTGGACTTTGACATCACTGTGTTTATTATCACTGGACTTTGACATCACTGTGTTTATTATCACTGGACTTTGACATCACTGTGTTTATTATCCCTGGACTGTGACATCACTGTGTTTATTATCCCTGGACTGTGACATCACTGTGTTTATTATCTCTGTACTGTGACATTACTGTGTTTATTATCCCTGTACAGTGACATCACTGTGTTTGTTATCCCTGTACAGTGACATCGCTGTGTGTATTATCCCAGTGCAGGAAGAGGTAAGTGGTCTGTGTTTGTGTGTTTGTTTTCTATTTTTCAGGGTTGTGAATGCAGAGGACTACGTCGGATTCGGTGGACTACGTCGGACCAGCTTTTTTTTTTTTTTTTTTTAATAAAATGGTCAAACAGGGGTCTGGGGGAGTGTTTATTTCAATAAAAAGTTTTATACTTGTGTGTGTGTATTTTTTTTTTACAATACTACAGTTTTAGTAATTACGGCTATCTACAGACGGCCCTGATTACTAATACTGGGCTTAGTGCTTGCCGGTATGGCAGGCCAGCACTAACCCCAACATCTATTACCTCGGCACCCACCGCCACCAGGGGTGCTGGCAAGAGCCGGGTACCCGCAGGACCGGACCTTCTAAATTGAGGGTCTGGCTCTGGGGCAGCTGTAGGCTGGTACCGTTGGGCTGGGAAGGGCCAATAACTGTGTCCCTTCCCACCCTGGTAGTGCCAGGCTGCCGCTGCTGGGTGTATCTGGCTGGTGAAGGTAAAAAGGGGGGGACCCCACGCCATTTTTTTACAAAAATAATTAAATAATTCATAAAAAAAATGGCGTGGGGTCCCCCCCTTTTTACCTTCACCAGCCAGATACAACCAGCAGCGGCAGCCTGGCACTACCAGGGTGGGAAGGGACATGGTTATTGGCCCTTCCCAGCCTAATGGTACCAGCCTATAGCCGCCCAGAGCCAGACCCTCAGTTTAGAAGGTCCAGTCCTGCGGGTACCCGGCTCTTCCCAGCACCCCTGGTGGCGGTGGGTGCTGAGGTAATAGTGCTGGCCTGCCATACCGGCAAGCACTAAGCCCAGTATTAGTAATCAGGGCCGTCTGTAGATAGCCCTAATTACTAAAACTGTAGTATTGTAAAAAAAAAAATACACACACACAAGTATAAAACATTTTATTGAAATAAACACTCCCCCAGACCCCTGTTTGACCATTTTATTAAAAAAAAAAAGCTGGTCCGACATAGTCCACCGAATCCGACGTAGTCCTCTGCATTCACGACCCTGAAAAATAGAAAACAAACACACAAACACAGACCACTTACCTCTTCCTGCACTGGGATAATACACACAGCGATGTCACTGTACAGGGATAATAAACACAGTGATGTCACAGTACAGGGATAACAAACACAGATATTTCTTTATGGTGGGCCCCAAGAATTATTTCCTCTGGTGGGCCCTAGGTACTCCAGTCCGACCCTGGCCATGAGGTAATGAAAGCATACAGCCAACTTGTATAAACTTGATCTCAGTTCTGATATTCTTCCTATGCAACGTAACCTAGGTTTGCTGTGAGACATCAAACAAAACATATTCATATTCCAAATGTCAGCATATGACTAACCTTTCACCAACTGAGGAGTTTTATTTGTTGTAAACAGCATCTATGATCCTCTTGGGTTCCTAGCTCCAATCACTATTCATGGCAAGATGTTGCACAGACAGCTTACCAAAGAGAACATAGACTGGGGCACTCCTCTACCTATTGAACAATACAGTTGGGAGACATGGAAGAAATATTTGAAACTATTAGGACAAGCCATGTCGTTACACTCCCAGCACCCTTTTAGCTGATATCAGAGAATTTTAACATTTTCTCCTAAATATCAGTTGAAACCACAGCTGCAGTAGCCTATCTGCAGATCTCAGGAACCAACAACAAACCAGTGGGTTCATCCTCAGTAAGGTCAAACTGACTCTAAAACCTGCACTCTGTTCCAAAACTTGAACTTTGCACAGTTTTGGTAGTGTCAAGGCTGGCACATCTGCAAGGATCAGAATCCTGTCATCATAACAGGATGGCATTATATTTTTACACTGTTGCTCTGACACCATTCCGATTCAGCACATCTTCAAAGGTAGGGAGTCAACTGAAAAGAACACAGCCTCCAGACACTGCTTACTGTGAGGAGAATGCTACCACTACCAGCTGTATTATGCCTTAGTACATTACTATTTGGAGTGTGCCATGGGTTGGTGAAAGTGTTTGTAATTATGGCTTGCCCAACCTGAAGATAATTAAGTAAGGATAGGTAAGGTAAGGATAGGTAACTTGGAAGTTATACCAACAGTTCCCTTCTGTTGAGGATTATAGTTCTTAAGGCTTTCTGCCACAGGACAGACTAATGTTATACTACAGTATTTATTGATTTCAATAGTTATATTATGGCTCGGGGGGAACCTCCACAGTGAGTATTACCACCACCTTTGGCTTTTTCTACGACTTCCCATCTCTCCCAGGCGTGTTGCATTTGCATCTTCAGCTGAGTTGAACATTGATTTCATACATTTCAAGGAGTTAAGTACTGGTGAAGTCAGACATTCATAGCCATACTGTCTCAAGAGCCTCATATTTGCTGCCTATTTACTGAGTCAGAATAACCAAGTATGATGAATGATGTATGGTAGGTGGGGGACTTATTACACATTTTACACTGGGCATCATGAGACACAATCACCCCTCTGTAACTTATTTATGCATTCCATTAATGATTTAATGTCAGCATACTCTGTATACTCATTGTACGAGGGATATATTCCCTCAGCACCAAACATACCAGGGGTTTAGATCTCTACATGTAATGCAGCTCATTTCTGGAAAACTTCCTTGGTCCGGTCTGACACGCATGATGCATTAGCAGCATCTAGATTTGTTTATTTTACAGTTAAATACGTTGTTGGCTTGTGACATTTTATTCTATAGGAAGTCATAAATCAGCCTCAAATAGCTCCGCAGGGTGAAGGCTTCCAGTGCTAGCTATTGCTGTCCTGATGCTAATCATGATGTATTCATTCATGTCTGCCAAGTTCAGTAATGTCACTGATGTCATAATTCATCATTTTCCCTTCTGTTAGCAGATAATTCACTACATTCCCACAAATATTTTTGGCTCTAATTTAAACTGCATTTTTTATTAAGACGGTCAAGCCAGAAATGAATCGCCCTCCGCTAGTTTGATGACACCACAATACTGGGATTTCAGTTTCTGCTTAAAGAACCTGTTGTATTTTCCTTTATGCTCAATGTTTTATAGAACATTTTATTTTTTTCACAACTGTTTAAATCCTATGGTAACAGCAGTTTTGCAGAACGGCTAACACATTTGAAAATGCAAGAAGAGACATTGCCTGAGGCAGAAAAGTGCAAACATATCCTTATTACGGAATCATTTATAATTCCCTGGTGTGCCGGGCTGTCTTTATTTACCAAGCAACTGTTCTACTCATTATATAAGCAAACTTTACATTTTCATAATCTCTTTGTTAGGCATGCTTCATTTACTGCAACTACTAGACCTAACAGACGACGACATGACAACTGGAGAGATGACGGTATATAAGAGTAAAGACAACTAAGCTGCAGGATGGAAGAATCATGGGGTGTGGGCAGAGGTGCACCACCAATGAGGTCAGGTGAGGCGATTGCCTCAGGCAGCACCAGCTAGGGGCAAAAGAGGGGCAGATGAAGGGCCACGGGCTGAAGGGAATGGGTTAGGTTAAGAAATTGGCAATGGGGAGGGGGGCGCCATTTCAGTTTCCGCCTCAGGCAGCAGAAAGGCTAGTTGCGCCCCTGGGTGTGGGGAAGCAGTGGCGTAGCTATAGGGGTCGCAGCAGTCGCAGTTGCCCCCAAGGGCCCCCCTTGCCACTTGCAGGGCCGCACCGCCAATTAGCCAGGTGCGGCGCGGCCCTGCACACAGATGGGGGCGGCGGCGGGGCAGAGGGAGATGAGCGCTTCCATTGTGGAAGCGCTCATCTCCATAGTCATCTGTATCGCCATCCTCAGGACGGCGATACAGATGCCTGTGCTGCGGGGCAGGGGAGGGAGAGGCGTCTCCCCTGCCCGTTCCTCTGATAGGCTGCACTAGGCCTGCAGCCTATCAGAGGCCGGCTCAGGCGGCGCGATTACGTCATCGCGCCGCCTGAGCTGTGCAGCGCGGGACACAGGCCGGAAGAGGCCTGCATCGCATCGCTGCCGGCTCCATGGAGGTAAGTATTAGTGTTTAGTTTTTTTTTTATTGTAGCATGGACCGGAGCTCTAATGGGGGCACATGGGGGCATTTTTACTGGCACATGGGGGCATTTTACTGGAACTGGGGGCTTTTTTACTGGCACATGGGGGCACTGGGGGCATTTTTACTGGCACTGGGGGCATTTTTACTGGCACATGGGGGAACTGGGGGCATTTTTACTGGCACTGGGGGCATTTTTACTGGCACATGGGGGCACTGGGGGCATTTTTACTGGCACATGGGGGCACTGGGGGCATTTTACTGGCACTGGGGGTATTTTTACTGGCACATGGGGGCACTGGGGGCATTTTTACTGGCACTGGGGGCATTTTTATTGGCACATGGGGTCACTGGGGGCATTTTACTGGCATATGGGGCACTGGGGGCATTTTTACTGGCACATGGGGGCACTGGGGGCATTTTACTGGCACTGGGGACATTTTTACTGGCACATGGGGGCACTGAGGGCATTTTTTACTGGCACTGTGGGCATTTTTACTGGCACATGGGGGCACTGGGAGCATTTTTTTCTGGCACATGGGGGCACTGGGAGCATTTTTACTGGCACATGGGGCACTGGGGCATTTTTACTGGCGCATGGGGGCACTGGGGGGCATTTTACTGGCACTGGGGGCATTATTACAGGCACTGGGGCATTTGTTACTGGCACATGGGGCACTGGGGGCATTCCTTACTGGCGCATGGGGGCACTGGGGCATTTTTACTGGCGCATGGGGCATTTTTACTGGCACATGGGGGCACTGGGGCATTTTACTGGCACTGGGGGCATTATTACAGGCACTGGGGCCATTTGTTACTGGCACATGGGGCACTGGGGCATTTCTTCTGGCACATGGGGGCACTGGGAGCATTTTTACTGGCACATGGGGGCACTGGGGGCATTTTTACTGGCGCATGGGGGCACTGGGGGCATTTTACTGGCACTGGGGCATTATTACAGGCACTGGGGGCATTTGTTACTGGCACATGGGGCACTGGGGGCATTCCTTACTGGCGCATGGGGGCACTGGGGGCATTTTTACTGGCGCATGGGGGGCATTTTTACTGGCACATGGGGCACTGGGGGCATTTTACTGGCACTGGGGGCATTATTACAGGCACTGGGGCCATTTGTTACTGGCACATGGGGCACTGGGGGCATTTCTTACTGGCACTTGGGGGCATTTCTTTATGGCATGGGGCATTTTTCTGGCACATGGGGGCACTGGGGGCATTTCTTACTGGCACATGATTTTGGGGGGGAATCAATGGGGGGAACTTCTGGCGCATTATTGGGGCATTTCTTACGGGCACATAATTTGGGGGGCATCTATGGGTGGGGAGCACTTCTTACTGGCACATTATTGGGGTGAAATTTTGGGGGCACTTCTTACTGGCACATTGGAAGAATTATTACTTCTCGGGCACAGTGGGGACATTAGTACTGTTGGGAGCACTATTACTAAAAAGTGCAGTCTGGCAGAGAATTATTAGTTGGGACTTTGGGGGCACTATTACTGTGGGGGCACCCTGGCACAGTATCAGCGCAGTTATTTCTGGGAGACGTTATGATCACACTATTACGGTACACAATTTGCTGGGCGCAATTATTTTAGGACACTGTGTGCCAATAATTATTGAAGGGCACTATCTGTGTGGTACTAGTGGCACAGTACTGGGGTGGTAGGAGGATTTGTCCAGAAGACGGGAGGATGATGGAAAAGTAATAAACTAAGATTTTTTTCTGTCAAACTGCAGAGATGAGAAATGGCTGAAAAATGGCGTCTGGTTTGAAAGGAGAATATGAGGAAAGAGAAGATCTACATCAGAGGAGAGGTCACTGGATGTACGAGGTATGGGGCGCTGTATTAGGCTACATTCACACGAACGTTGTGTTTTGCAGTCTGCAAATTTCGGATCCGCAAAAAAAGGATGATGTATGGCATCCGTTTTTTTTGCAGATCCACTGTAACAATGCCTATCCTTGTCCGCAAATGGACAAAAATAGGAATGGACATACAGATGCGGACAGCACATAGTGCTCATTGAAGTGAATGGGTCCGCATCTGAGCCGCAAAATATGCAGATCGGAGGCTGCAAACACAACTGTGGTGTGAATGTAGCCTTACCCTGTATGTTCTGTAGTGATACACGTAATGTTAGGAGGAAAAAGGTTAGGGTGAGCTAGCTAGGTGCACCAGCCCTGGGGGGGGGCAAGCTGAACTCTTGCACCAGGGCCCATGAGCCTTTAGCTACGCCCCTGTGGGGAAGAAAGGTTTTTCAAAGTTTCCTGGATTAAACACCATGATGAGTAGATGAGGCTGAGCCATGAATGCCTTCCTAGGGCTGTCAATGAAGTGGATTATGTTTTTCTCCATTAGTCAGTCCTAATGTGATGTCACCTGCCCAATGACACCAAAGGTTGTGCTTCTAGTGCTGTACAGAAGATCTGTTATCAGTCATGCCTGACATGTCTATTTTAGTAAATTCATATAGACCCCATTGATTGTTCCCTTATTCCCTAGGAAATTATGAATGTATTAGCAACAGTGTCCCCTAGGTGAAAAGTTTGTGTCCACACACAGTCTGGCATTGATTATGTATTGAGTGATACATCTCAACGAAATCATCAACTTGTTAATTTAGGCCTCATATATCTTAGGCCTTGTTTCATCTTCTAGCATCTACCACTATGGGAACAGATAATATTTGCATGTATCCGTACAGTGGGCCCCCAGAAAGAATTTTACTAGTGGGCCCTAGGTACCTCGTTAGAAAGAGTGGGTGTTTGACATGTATCGCAAGCAAAATTGCCACGTAGACACGCCATTATGTGCCGCCAAAGTTTAATGCCCCCTACATGTGCCCCTCATACAGTATAACTTATACTGTATGAAGGGCCCATGTATGAGCCAGTATAATACACTGTACAGATAGTCCTCATACAGTATAATAAACCCTACTGTGCCCCCCACAGAGGGCATACTGACTTAACCCACATGCCTACGATGAATGGAGCAGGTTTGTCACTTGAGATCTGCCCCAGTCTGGATAAGCACAGCAGGAGCAATGATGTTACTTCTTCTCGCCTGTCTACACCAAACCACTGGTTGCAGAGTGAATACAGCTACCAGGGGCAGCAGAGCCTCCCTGATCCCTATCATACCACTCAAAAACTGCCACTGTGTACTATATAACATGATGTACAAATCTCCAGCCCAACAGCACAATGTATAACTGCTTTAGTGCTCTCATTAAGAGAAACAAAATAAGAGTATTGCAGGTTTGATACCTTTTAATGGCTAACAAAAATAGAAGTAATGATGTTACATAGCGAGCTTTTGGGACATCACCAGTCCCTTCATCAGGCGTACTACAAGAATATATGAAGAAACAGCAATATATGAATGTATAACTGTGAAAAAATACAAGGGAGTAATATCATCACTCGACAAACACGTGTTCTCATGCTACAATATCTACAAGTGTCCTAGTCTACAGTATTGGCATCCAACTTTCACCCTGTATAATTACCATCTACTCCACCTACCTCAGCTCGGAATGAGTTAAAGGATAAATGAGCTGGTATGAAGAAATATAACAGCTCATTTCCCAACAACTCTTCGAATCTCGCTCCCACACTAAGTGGATTGTGTATTTTTCCTTCTTCCCTGGCTCATTATCATATATAAAAGCTCTGTGACTGCGGCTCCCTGACAGGCACCATTGTAACAATAACATTAAGAGGCAGTGAATGGCTGCAGAAACAGGGAATGAGATGAGTTTGGTTATCATCCCTCCCTCCAATAGTCAGTTGAGTGCATAATGTGTGAAGCCTTTGCACCCAGCGGATATGTGCTTGTGTCTCCCCTAGTGAGCTTTTTAATCAACAGTAGTCTACTGCTAAGCATATTGATATGCCTTTGTTAGCGGTGGATTGGGTTTGATTTATTCCTATGCAGTACAACATATGTTACTTCTGCTGCAGTAAATGATGTTTCCAATTTTAAATTAGTGCTTCCATTTTTTTGGCCTAGAGCCGCTTTTAAATCCTGCTCACAGTTTATTTAGCTCCAGGGACTCATCTTGCTTTAAGATGGTGAGACTTTTTTTGCATTCAAATTCAAGAAAAATGCATATACTACAAAAATCTATTCTCAGATCCTCCACCGTGACACCAGATGATGGGGGGGTGAATATAGAAAGAGAACGTTCATAAGGTATGAAAAACCAGAGCTGGGTGTCATTTCTGCAGGCTCACCAAAGTAGTGAAGACTAGTCCTGCATACCTCCCAAGTGTCCCTCTTTGGGAGGGACAGTCCCTCTTTTTGACCCAAGTCCCCCTGTCCCTCTTTACTCCTTAAATGTCCCTCTTTTTGACCTGGAGAATTAATGCATAAATGTGCATTAATAAATTTACTAAATTGCTCCTTACTAAACTATCTGTTTGGATTTTTTACCTGTATATTAGACAATAACTCCATTATTTGGTGCAATTTGGACCTTAAAATGTCTATAATCTGATGATTTATGTGTTAATATTTATATGGACATTGAAGCGCAAGAAAAAAAAAGGCCTCAGGGGCTCCAGTAATTATGATTTGGGCGGAGTTAGAGGCGTGGCCTAGTATAAAAAAAACTGCCGTGATGCGCGCCGCACACATTGTCCCTCTTTGCAATTTTCAAAAGTTGGGAGGTATGAGTCCTGGTTTTCTGCCTGCCCAGGGACCAGGCACTATACCATCAACGTGAGGGTTAGGTTTCTAGTTTCTTTCCTTTTATTTTAAGAAACTGTTGTACATTATATTTCTGCATGTCTTTTGTTACACTTTTTTATTATAAATACATATAAGAATTGTGACTCTCTTCATCATTCATTAAACTCCATTTAATAAGTTCTGTCTTGTGTTCTTGAACGAATCCATATGCTGAGCTTGAGGTACACACGGCTACCTGTTTAGATAACAGTTTGGGAGGAAACTGTAGTATTTAGGTAACATAAATAGAGATGAGCGAGCACTAAAATGCTCGGGTGCTCGTTATTCGAGTCGAACTTTTCCCGATGCTCGGGTGCTCGTTTCGAATAACGAACCCCATTGAAGTCAATGGGAGACTCGAGCATTTTTGCAGGGGACCAAGGCTCTGCCTAGGGAAGGCTGGGTGAAAACCTGGAAACCTCAGAAAATGATGGAAACACCACGGAAATGGACAGGAAACAGCAGGGGCAGCATGCATGGATGCCTCTGAGGCTGCCTAATCCCACCATTACCCCAAATTCTCAGGCAACAGCCTGGTGGTTACCCTCATGGCAATTGTGCTCACCCAGACCAAGAAAGGCGAGGCAAATACCCATCACATGTTAGGGAAGCACCCAACTAGGTGCAACGAAGGTCCATCACCGCCTGCAGGTGACACCACTGCTCATGCTGGTACTGCAGCTGACATCAAGTTTTATCAGTTGCTGTGGCTGTTGGTGGTAAAGTGGTGAGCATAGCTGCTTCCCAAGCAGTTGACCCGGGTTCAATTCCCGTCTATCGCAGGAGGCAAGTAAAAGAATAACTAAAAAAAAAATCAGTACAATATCTAATACGTCCCCTATCCGGGTAAATTGTTTGGAGAGAGGGCCTGTAGGTGGGGGGCAGGCTGGGGGAAGGAGGTTTTGCTGGAAGAGCCAGAGGAGTGCCCCCTGGGCTAGCGTAAGTGGTGGTGACAACAGGCGGATGGATTTGGAAAAACTCTAGCATCAACCGGTACGGTATCGATTCTTCTCAGTTTAATACCGTATACGTCCCCTATCTTGGGACCCTATATTTCATGGATTTTTTGACCACGGAAAACGGAAAAAGAGCTTGCTCTGGCCAGGGGAGTGTCTTTCCCACTGCAGCTAAGGGGGCGTGTCCATGCTCTGCCTATCACAGGTCAGAAGGCAAATAAAAGAAGAACCAAAAAAAAATCTGTACAATATCTAAGACGTCCCCTATCCGGGTAAATTGTTTGTAGAGAGGGCCTGTAGGTGGGGGGCAGGCTGGGGGGAAGGAGGTTTCGCTGGAAGAGCCAGAGGAGTGCCCCCTGGGCTAGCGTGTGTGGTGGTGACAACAGCCGGAATGGATTTGGAAAAACTCTAGCATCAACCGGTATGGTATCGATTCTTCTCAGTTTAATACCGTATACGTCCCCTATCTTGGGACCCTATATTTCATGGATTTTTCTACCACGGAAAACGGAAAAAGAGCTTGCTCTGGCCAGGGGAGTGTCTTTCCCACTGCAGCTAAGGGGACGTGTCCATGCTCTGCCTATCACAGGTCAGGAGGCAATTAAAAGAAGAACAAAAAAAACATCAGTACAATATCTAATACGTCCCCTATCCGGGTAAATTGTTTGGAGAGAGGGCCTGTAGGTGGGGGGCAGGCTGGGGGGAAGGAGGTTTCGCTGGAAGAGCCAGAGGAGTGCCCCCTGGGCTAGCGTGTGTGGTGGTGATAACAGCCGGATGTAGTTAGAATGACGACGCAGGACCTCAACTTAAAAATTTAGCATCAACCGGTACAATTGTCAATTATGAGCTCGATCAAGTGTGGCATGACTTTTTAAATGGAGATTGCTTGTGGTCACGTACTCCCTGGAACCCCATAGTCACCCCTTCTCAGATGTGCTAGCCCAGAACATTCTCTGCCCCAATTCGCAAGACCTTTTGCAGTCTCCGTGTGCTGACAGTGGGGATTTACCAGTGTTGTCTGGGGAGGTGGTGGACAATGGCGAGACACAGGTGTCGGGGGGTGAGGTAGTTGTATGGGAAGCAAGTTACAGAGGGGACTCCTTGGGGGGGACTTTCTCATGATGGGACAGATTCAACTTGGGTGGATCAGGCACAGGAACAGATCAATTTTTTTTTGTGTTTATTTAACTTTTATTTAGCAAAAATAACCACAGAGATATTTATTCGTTATCTTCTCTGCGCAGTCTGGCGTTGGGGTTCGTCACTTTGATGGCGAGCTGTGCCGCTCTCTCCACAATGGTCTTTAGGTTCTTAGATGGAGAAGTTGTGGGCGATTTCAGCACAGAAGGACTTGTTGCTCATCAACAGAACCTCGAGCTCCTTGACATTGTGGACCAGGAATTTGCGGAACCCTGTGGGCAGCATGTGTTTAGTCTTCTACTTGCTACCGTATCCAATGTTGGGCAATATAGATAAGCAGGTAATATTATTTTTCACACCTATCCCAAAAATAAAAATTTACGCAGTTTCGCAAATAAAACTGGAAACTGGAATTGGAGAGAGGGCCTGTATGTGTACCTCTGGAAAAATTGTTTGGACAGAGGGCCTGTAGGTGGACATCTGGAAAAATTGTTTGGAGAGAGGGCCTGTAGGTGGACCTCCGGAAAAATTGTTTGGAGAGAGGGCCTGTAGGTGGACCTCTGGAAAAATTGTTTGGACAGAGGGCCTGTAGGTGGACATCCGGAAAAATTGTTTGGAGAGAGGGCCTGTAGGTGGACCTCCGGAAAAATTGTTTGGACAGAGGGCCTGTAGGTGGACCTCCGGAAAAATTGTTTGGACAGAGGGCCTGTAGGTGGACCTCCGGAAAAATTGTTTGGACAGAGGGCCTGTAGGTGGACCTCCGGAAAAATTGTTTGGACAGAGGGCCTGTAGGTGGACCTCCGGAAAAATTGTTTGGACAGAGGGCCTGTAGGTGGACCTCCGGAAAAATTGTTTGGACAGAGGGCCTGTAGGTGGACCTCCGGAAAAATTGTTTGGACAGAGGGCCTGTAGGTGGCCCTCCTGAAAAATTGTGGTAAAAGAGTGCCAGTTGGATCTCTGAAAAATGGCGTTTTTTTGGTCACCGTTAGGCAAAGACGATATGGAGGAGGAGGACGAGTAGGAGGAGTAGAGAAGAGGAATCGGATACATAAGTTTTTTAAATCTTTAGCTGCTTTCCCCCGGAGGAGATTTGA
Source organism: Rhinella marina (assembly GCA_900303285.1). Taxonomy (NCBI): domain Eukaryota; kingdom Metazoa; phylum Chordata; class Amphibia; order Anura; family Bufonidae; genus Rhinella; species Rhinella marina. Next base: position 16,604 of record ONZH01030488.1, on the reverse strand, counting down.
ATTCCAGTGAAATCCATGCTTTGTTCATTTTAATAAGCGTCAGCCTGTCAGCGCTGTCAGTTGACAGGCGTGTACGCTTATCGGTGATGACGCCACCAGCTGCACTGAATACCCGCTCTGACAGCACGCTAGCGGCAGGGCAGGCCAGCACCTCCAAGGCGTACAGCGCCAGTTCAGGCCACGTGTCCAGCTTTGAAACCCAGTAGTTGGTATGGTCAGCTAGGTACTCCCTCACCATCTTTCGGTACAGCTCCCCCCTACTCTGCCTAGACTGGGGACAGGTGACAGTGTCTTGCTGGGGTGACATAAAACTGGCAAAGGCCTTGGAGAGCGTTCCCCTGCCAGTGCTGGATAAGCTGCCTGCTCGCCTCCTCTCCCCCGCTACTTGGCCCACAGAACCATGCCCTCTGCCGCTAGCGGCGTCAGATGGGAAGAATTGTTTCAGCTTGTGCACCAGAGCCTGTTGATATCTATTCACTCTCATACTCCTTTCCTCTGCAGGGATGAGAGTGGAAAGGTTCTGCTTGTACCGTGGGTCCAGGAGAGTGAACACCCAGTAATCGGTGTTTGAAAAAATTCTTCTAACGCGAGGGTCACGGGATAGGCAGCCTAACATGAAGTCTGCCATGTGCGCCAGAGTCCCAACACGCAAGAATTCCCTCTCCTCACTGGCCTGACTCTCCATTTTCTCCTCCTCCTCCTCCTCCAAGTCCTCCTCTTCAGCCCATACACGCTCAAGAGTTAAGGACTGAGCACTGGTACCCTCTACTGTCTCGCCGACATTCTCCTCCTCTTCCTCCTCATCCTCATCCCCCTCCTCCGATACGCGCTGAGAAACAGACCGGAGGGTGCTCTGGCTATCAAGCGACATATCTTCCTCCACCGTCTCTTGTGACAAGCGCAAAGCATCCGACTTGATGCTGAGCAGTGAGTTTTTCAACAGGCAAAGCATCGGGATGGTGAGGCTGATAATGGCGGCATCGCCGCTGACCATCTGTGTTGACTCCTCAAAGTTGCTCAACACCTGGCAGATATCAGACATCCACGTCCACTCCTCATTATAGACTTGAGGAATCTGACTGACCTGACTACCAGTTCTGGTGGAAGTTGACATCTGGCAGTCTACAATCGCTCTGCGCTGCTGGTAAATTCCGGATAACATGTTTAATGTCGAATTCCATCTCGTGGGCACGTCGCACAACAGTCGGTGAGCGGGCAGTTGTAGGCGGCGCTGCGCTGCCCTGAGAGTGGCAGCATCTGTGGTCGACTTGCGGAAATGCGCACAGATGCGGCGCACCTTGGTGAGCAAATCAGACAGATTGGGGTATGTCTTGAGGAACCGCTGAACTATTAGATTGAACACGTGGGCCAGGCATGGCACATGTGGTAGTCTGCCGAGTTGCAGAGCCGCCACCAGGTTACGCCCGTTGTGACACACAACCATGCCTGGCTTGAGGTTCAGCGGTGCTAGCCACACATCAGTCTGCGCCGTGATGCCCTGTAACAGCTCTTGGGCGGTGTGCCTTTTGTCACCTAAGCTCAGCAGTTTGAGCACCGCCTGCTGGCGCTTACCCACGGCACTGCTGCTGCGCCTAGAGCTACCGACTGAAGGCGCCGTGCCCACGGATGGTAATTCGGTGGAGGAGGAGGAGAAGGAGGGGTCGGAGGAGGAGGAGGCATAGTACGTCTGAGTGACCGTGACCGAGGTAGACCCCGCAATCCTCGGTGTGGGCAGTACATGAGCGGCCCCAGGGTCATTCTCGGTCCCAGCCTCCACCAAGTTAACCCAATGTGCCGTCAGTGAGATATAGTGTCCCTGCCCGGCAGCACTTGTCCACGTGTCCGTGGTTAGGTGGACCTTCTCAGAAACAGCGTTGGTCAGGGCACGGATGATGTTCTGTGACACATGCTGGTGTAGGGCTGGGACGGCACATCGGGAAAAATAGTGGCGGCTGGGGACCGAATACCGAGGGGCAGCCACCGCCATGAGATTGCGAAAGGCCTCGGTCTCTACCAGCCTATAAGGCAGCATCTCCAGGCTAAGCAATTTGGACATGTGGACGTTGAGGGCTTGGGCATGTGGGTGGGTGGAACTTTATTTCCTCTTGCGCTCCAGCGTCTGCTGTAAAGACAGCTGAACGCTGCGCTGGGACACATTGGTGGACATTGTGAAGGATCGTGGAGGCGAAGGTATGGTTTTCCGGCAGGAGGCGCTCGTGCCGGGGTCTTGGGCAGGGGGTTGACTAGCAGAGGCAGCGAGTGACACAGGGGGTTGACTAGCAGAGGCAGCGAGTGACACAGGGGAAGGAGCAGTGGTGTGACCTGCAGGAGGTGGTGAACGGCCTTGGTTCCATTGAGCGGGGTGTTTAGCACTCATATGCCTGCGCATGCTGGTGGTGGTTAGGCTAGTAGTGGTGGCACCCCTGCTGATCCTGGTGTGGCACAGGTTGCACACCACAGTCCGTCGGTCATCCTCACTTTCTTTAAAGAACCTCCAGACTTGCGAACATCTAGGCCTCGCCACGGGAGCTTTACTACGTGAAACAGTTGCTGCTGATGCACCAGCTCTGGCCCTGCTTCTCCCTCTGGCCACACCACTGCCTCTTACAACCTGTTCTGGTGCAGCACTCGCCTCCGCCTCAGAAGCACTGTCTTCACTCGGCTTATCAACCCAGCTTGGGTCAGTCACCTCGTCATCCTCCGATTCCTCAGTCTGTTCCCCCCTCGGAATTCCTCCCCTTACAACAACTTCACCACTGTCTGACAACCGTGTCTCCTCATCGTCCGACACCTCTTTACAAACTTCTTCCACTAACTCAACATTGTCATAATCATCATCACCCACAGACTGCGACAGTTGGAAAACTTGGGCATCGGGAACGAGGTCAGCAGCAACCTGAGAAGTGGTTTGTGACTCTGGGAAGGGTCCATAAAACAGTTCCTGAGAGTATGCCGGATCGCATTCCAAATTTTCCTGGGAGGGGGCAGACTGGGGGGGAAGGAGGTTGAGGTGGAGGAGCCAGAGGAGTGCTCCCTTGGGCAACGTGGGTGGACTGCGTGGAAGACTGACTGGTGGACAAATTACTTGAAGCATTGTCCGCAATCCACGACATCAGCTGTTCGCACTGTTGTAGTTTCAACAGTCCTCTACCACGTGTCCCTGTAAGTTGAGACATGAAGCTAGGGAGTGTAGCTCTGCGGCGTTCCACAGCTCCCTCATCAGCAGGTACTGTCTCACCCTGCCCAGGACCACGGCCTCTGCCCCCTGCAGTAATTGAATGCCCACGCCCTCGTCCTCGACCCTTAGCCCTGGGGTTCAACATTTTCTGTATATAAGTGTATGATATAAAAATAAATAAATAAACGGGCCTGGTGTACTGAAACCCACAAACTTGTTCAGTCTGGTTTAATTAAGTGACGTACAGAAAGTGTCACCTGGACAGAATATACGGATTGGAGCGAGTGTGCTGAACTGTGACACACAGAAAGGTTACACGCAGCTGTGTGAAATGGATTTGTATCACTGAGCTAAAACAACAAAAAAACTAATTTTTTTTGTATATTTTGTTTTGGATTTTTGTTTTTTTTTGGAACGTGACGTGCAGAAACTATGGTAGAGCTGACTGACACCCTACTGACGGTGGCTATTTAGACTGCGACCCAGACAAATGTCGCACAGAGATTTTTAGGATCAAGCTGTATACTTGACAGGTAGCAAATGACTTGGTTCTATTCTGTGACTTACAGAAAGTGTCACCTGGACAGAAAATAGTGAGTGTACTGAACTGTGACACACAGAATGGTTCCACACTGCTGTGTGCAATGGATTTGTATCACTGAGATATAACATAAAAAAAGGGGGGTTATATATGGCGATAGCTGCACTACTAGTGCCAGCCAGCCAGCCAAGCCTGGAGACAAAAAAAAATGTCTTCTAGCCCTTAGAAGGGCTGTTGGGTTCTTTGTGGGTGATTCCTGCCTAACAGAGAACTAAATGCAGGCCCTAACACTCTCCCTGAAAGGCAGCAGCTCTATCCCTAACGACATCCAGACGGCATCTGAGCCGAGCACTGCGGCCGGTCAGTAGTATATTCCAGGGTCACCTGATCAGGCCAGCCAACCTCTGCTATCGACATGTAAGGGCCCCACGTGATGCTGGGTGTACCGTAGAGTCTCCTGGCTTGTGATTGGCTGTGTTTATAGGCGCCAAAAAAGCATGATGCGGAAGTTGCCATTTCCTCGAGCATGGCGAGATACTCGACGGAGCAGCGAGCACTTACAAGTACCCTAATACTCGAACGAGCACCAAGCTTGGACGAGTATGCTCGCTCATCTCTAAACATAAACAATTCACTGAAAAAGTACTGTATTTCTCGACTGGGGTAAGTATATAGAAATTTTATCACTGAGATAGGCAAACTACCCTTAAATCGTCATCTTTAATATATTGATTTAAAATGTTTCCCATATCAAAAAAAAGAAAAACAAAACAAAATATACTATTAAATATCAAATAATGCAAAAGAGACAAATATCACAGTATGAGGAATTGGTGAGGAATATATAATGTCATTGCCACAGGTGTGGTCACTCACGATTCTGTTAGTCCTTAGAGCTGGGGGCATTCAGGTGACCTAATTCCTTCTAACGGTCTAGATTTCAGATGCCGCTGCACTATTAGGTCTTGTATCACCCGGATGAAACATACTGTGAGATTTGTCTCTTTTGAATTATTTGATATTTAATAGTATATTTTGTTTGTTTTTTTTGATGTGGGAAACATTTTAAATTAATATATTAAAGGTAACATTTTAAGGGTAGTTTGCCTCCCTCAGTGATAATATTTAGGTAACATAAACTCGCGTTATATAAAGATAGTAGGGAGCAACGGAAAGCATCGTGTAAGGGCTCATGCACACAAACGTGTTCCGGCCGGGCCTGTATTGCGGGTGTAAACAGTGGGTCCGCAATATACGGGCCCCTGCCGTTTGTGCATTGCATCACTGATGCTGACCCATTCAAGTGATCCGGAAGGTGGGGTGTGGAACAGAGGCACGGAACCCCACGGAAGCACTATGGAGTTTCTCTCCATGCTTTCGCACTGCAAATAAATAGAGCATGTTCTATTTTTTTGCATTGCGGATGGATCACGGACCCATTCAAGTTGAATGGGTTTTCATCCATCTGTGGAAACCGTGCAGATGTTGCCCGAGCATTGGATCACAAATTGCGGTCTCCAATGCATGGAATTGCCGGGCAGTGGCCGTGTGCATGAGCCCTAAGTGTGTGAGCTCTTAAAACAAACCTTAGTGGTGGCAGTGTTGAGGTATTAGTGGAGTATTATTAATAATTTGAATAAATTAGTTGTTTTTGTATTGGCCGCCGAGCGAATCCTACACATCACGTGAACTCCAGTGAGGGTGATCGTGACAATGGCAGCGCCAGGAGCCTGTATGGGGTGCTATACCACTGGACCATAGGTTATGTGACAACTCTATACCATAGTACCAACGTGTCTGCTTGAGAATACTTCCATAACATGCAGCTTTCATATGAATATGCAGAAGGCCCAGTTGACTTCTATGGATGGTGTGGTGGTAGAGAAGTCTGGTATTTCTGGCACTTCTTCAAATAAAAGTCTTTCATCTTACAGAGAGCAAACTTTTAGGAAAGTTTATGATGTATAAGAGATTTACAAAGCTAGTAAAGAAATTAAAGGGATTATCCCATGATTAATGTAAAAAATGAAAACAGACATAGTATAGTACAGGGATCAGCAACCTCTGGCACTCCAGCTGTTCTGAAACTACAACAGCCGAGTAAGTTTGCACGCTGGGAGTTGTAGTTTCACAGCAGCTGGAGTGCCGAGGGTTGCTGAACCCTGGTATAGTACACTATAATCTCTTAGTAAGAAAGCTAGAACCAGCCCGGTATGTCTGATGAATCCACAGCTTTTCCCATTCATTGTTGCAATTATTCTGTAAAAATTTATTTCAAGATTAATAGGGTTGTCCCTTCTGCTGCAGCTTAGTGGGTGTGCCATTTCTGCTGCAGTTCTCTCCCTATCACAGCTCAGGAGGCAGTTGAAGGAAAGAACTGAGCATGTGCAGCCAGTGAGTGAGCCGGACAAAACAATAAGAAAAAGAACAAACAGCAGGTCGCGATATACAGATACATTTTATTGAGTAATCCTAGTAGCTATACAACATTTTTAATTATATGCAATTACATAAGTATTCAGATCCAGGTGCTGAATATTTTTGTTGGGGCAACAATATGAATAAGTAAAGGGCATACACACAGAGACCCCCAGTCATAGTAAATGCTCCAGTAAGTGTTTTGTTATGGGTTTTTTTTTCTCCAAAGGGCTTTTAATTGCCTTTTTCTGGCCACTTACCACCTGGGAGTTCTCCTTACAATGTGCACATTCACACTAAGACTTAACACATTATTAATAGAGATGAGCGAACATGCTCGTCCGAGCTTGAGGGTATTCGCATATGCTCGCTACTCGGACGAGCATACCGCGATCCTCGAGGAAATGGCAACTTCCTCTTCCTGCATGTTAGGCGCCTTTTTTCAGCCAATCAACATGCAGGAGAGTCTTTGGTACCTCCTAGCATCACGTGGGGCCCCTACAAGTCGATAGCCGGGATTGGCTGGCCAGATCAGATGACCTGGGAATATAAGAATCTGGTCCCGCGCTGCTCGCGTCATACGCCGTCTTCATGAGATTAGGGATAGAGCTGCTGTCTGTCAGGTAGAGTGTTAGGGCCTCAATTTAGATGTTGGTTAGGCAGGAATCACCCACAAAGAACCCAACATCCCTTCTAAGGGCTACAAGCACCTTTTTTTTTGGTCTCCTCCAGGCTGCTGGCTGGGACTTGTAGTGCAGCTACCGCCATCTTGGCTGCACACTGTACACAGTGACTGGTGGCAGAAGGGACAGCACGTGGTCCACACAGACCCAAAATAAATTGCCCAAAGTACTCATTTTTGCTGCTGCTGTACCTTGGCTTGCTGAGATCTGTAGTGCAGTCTAGGGAATATGTTTTTCTGTCATTTCTATACACTACAGTCCAGTGAACAATTATGTAGTGTACTGTACAGTAGCGTCAGTCTAGGGAATATGTTTTTCTGTCATTTCTATACACTACAGTCCAGTGAACAATTATGCAGTGTACTGTACAGTAGCGTCAGTCTAGGGAATACGTTTTTCTCTCATTTCTATACACTACACTCCAGTGAACAATTATGTAGTGTACTGTACAGTAGCGTCAGTCTAGGGAATACGTTTTTCTGTCATTTCTATACAGTACAGTGAACAATTATGTAGTGTACTGTACAGTAGCGTCAGTCTAGGGAATACGTTTTTCTCTCATTTCTATACACTACAGTCCAGTGAACAATTATGCAGTGTACTGTACAGTAGCGTCAGTCTAGGGAATACGTGTCACGCTACGGTGTGGGAGGGGAACACCACACCGAGCATACACCGATACACTACAGTGAGATGAAGACCGATTAGCAGGTAAGAAGCCAGTGGCAAGGAAAACCACTGAACCAAGTGCACCAGAAACACCAGAAACCAAACCCAGAGGGCAGAAACCCAGTGAGCCCCGTTCTTCACAGAGCCCCAGATGGTAGGGATGCACTTATCCAGAACTCACTGACTGCACCTCCAGGATGGTCCCGGTGCACCTGGCAACTTACCTGCTGATACTGCTGATAGAAGCACCAGCAGTCCATACACCAAAGACTGCAGCCCAGGCACATGTACTGGAACCCGAACACCTAACAGGACTCAGTACACACAACACACCCAGGAACCAGCTCACCAGCAACAACTCACAGTATCGCTGTTCCCCCTCCGGGGAACCCTGGAGCCCTCTCACCGAAGGCACATACATACAGGAAATGTCTGGACTCCATGTCAGAAGACACATGGCAGTCACAGACCAAACACCCACCCGTACATAAACCAAATAACAGGAATAAGGGAAGGGGATGAGATGACCTCGGGAAGACCTCGATGACATATTAAGTGGCCACAAGGACTGGGCAGATGGAATCCCAGGAAAGGTGCATAGCTCCAGCACCAACGGAGGCTGAAGCACAACTCACCCACCAGGCTAGCAACAACAGAATAAAAGCACCTAGTGACCGCACCCAGGTCAATATGTTAACCCCATGAGAACCAGACAGGGAAGGAAGTATGCAATAAGGGAACATACCAGCAACCAAAACTACACGTTGCCCCTGGCAACCACGGCCTACTACCGCAGCCAGAATGCCAGGACACAAACATGAGCAACATGGAAGCCGTGTCACGGAGAACAACCGAGACACCAACAATATACACGTTGCCCCTGGCAACCAGCATACAACCAAATCCGGAATAACAGGGCACAAACATGAGCAACATGAAACACGTGTCACGATAACCACACGGTACGTGACAATACGTTTTTCTCTCATTTCTATACACTACAGTCCAGTGAACAATTATGTAGTGTACTGTACAGTAGCGTCAGTCTAGGGAATACGTTTTTCTCTCATTTCTATACACTACAGTCCAGTGAACAATTATGTAGTGTACTGTACAGTAGCGTCAGTCTAGGGAATACATTTTTCTCTCATTTCTATACACTACAGTCCAGTGAACAATTATGTAGTGATGGATTATTAGAGCTGGAGCCCTTGGACCTCTTGGTATGAATGATAGGAATGATCTAAGTTCCTTTATTGGAACTGTAGAGGTTCAGCTCTAAGGTAGTCACTCATATGAGCACAGACACAGGTATAGGTGAAACTCAGTGGAATGTTTATTGTCTCTTCCACAAGAACAAACGGAAATATGCTTTCTCCAGCATGTAAAACAAAGGTAAAACAAAGCAGTCCTTTCTCCAGGAATAATCAACAACTTAAAGAAGAAAACCTCACCGGGTCAGCCAGTGGTGTAGTGTTCCTCAGGGAACTTTTAGGCAGCTTTTCTCAGCACGCAGGGCTTCAGCTTCCTCCGAGCTCACACAGCTCCCAAATCAGCTCCACACCTGAGCTGTTTCAGCTGCCTTTTGACAGGGTTAGTAACCCCGGGCTGGAGTATGGGAGCGACCTTTCCCACCCAAGCTCTATAGTCGCTCCATAAAAACCCGGACCCGGACTACAGCAGAAACAACATACTCAGTAACATAGTGTTACTGGTACCAGCTATAGGGTTTTTACATCACCGAGGCCAGCCACCTCGGTGACACATACCTGCCATCCACCACTTTACCTCTTGCACTCTTACATATCCCCCCCCCTCTGCCCCAAGCCAAGGGGCTGGGCACCTTCTGTCACTAGACAATGTACTCTCGACAGCGCATCAGCATTTCCATGTAGTTTACCCGGCCTATGTTCTACATGGAAATTAAAATCTTGGAGTGCTAGAAACCATCGCGTTACCCTAGCATTGTTTCCTTTCTTCTCCCTCATCCATTTTAACGGTGCATGATCGGATATTAACCTAAACTTCCTACCCAGCAGGTAATATCTTAGGGAGTCCAGGGCCCACTTAATGGCGAGACACTCCTTCTCGACAATTGCATAGTTCTTCTCACATTGGGACAGTTTTCTGCTGAGGTACATGACAGGGTGTTCCTCCCCATTGATCTCTTGTGACAGGACAGCACCCAAACCTACATCTGACGCATCTGTCTGAACTATGAACTCTCTGGTGAAATCTGGGGCTACCAGGACTGGCTGCTTACACAAAGCCTGTTTCAGTTCTTGAAATGCCTGTTCTGCCTCGGGAGACCACTTAGCCATGACTGATTTTGTGCCCTTTGTAAGGTCTGTCAAGGGGGCTGCGATCCTGGCAAAATTAGGAACAAACCTTCTGTAATATCCCACAATTCCCAAAAATGCTCTAACCTGTTTCTTGGTGAGTGGGCGTGGCCAATTCTGGATTGCTTCCACCTTATTTACCTGTGGCTTAATCTCACCCTTACCTACTATGTAGCCTAGGTACCTTGCCTCTTCCATTCCCATTGCACACTTCTTGGGGTTCACAGTAAAACCGGCTTCTCTTAGGGCCCCCAGCACTGCCTGAACTTTCCTCAAATGGCTTTCCCAGTCTCTGCTAAAGATGACAATGTCATCTAAGTAAGCCGCTGCATACTTCTTGTGGGGGCCTAAAATCCGGTCCATAGCCCTCTGGAAGGTGGCAGGGGCTCCCTGTAGCCCAAAAGGCATCCTGACATATTGATAGCACCCGTCAGGTGTAGAGAATGCTGTCTTTTCTTTTGCCTCCTTGGAGAGGGGAATTTGCCAGTAGCCCTTCGTAAGGTCCAGGGTGGTAATGTACCTGGCAGGTCCTAACCTCTCAATAAGTTCATCCACCCGAGGCATGGGATAAGCGTCAAATTTAGAAACTTCATTTAATTTTCTATAATCATTACAAAATCGCCACTCCCCAGATGGTTTTGGCACTAAAACTATGGGACTTGACCACCCACTCTTGGCCTCTTCAATTACCCCAAGTTTCAACATTCTCTTAACTTCATTGGAAATCACTTCCCGCCGCGCTTCAGGAATTCGGTAAGGTTTTAGATTCACCCGAACATGAGGTTCTGTGAGGATCTCATGTTCAACAACTCGAGTGAGACCTGGCAAATCTGAGAACATGTCCTTGTTCTGTAGCAATAACTCTCTGCACTGTTGTTTCTGGGAAGGAGACAAACCGTCTTCAATTCTGACCTCTTCTACCCTAGCCTCCTGTTGAGCTATCAAACAAGGGGTTTCGGGAGGGTCTCTATCCTTCCAAGGCTTTATTAAGTTTATGTGGTAAATTTGGAAGGGCTTCCTTTTACCTGGCTGATGAATTCTATAGTTCACCTCACCTACCTTCTCCACCACTTTATATGGTCCCTGCCACTTGGCCAGGAACTTGCTTTCCACTGTTGGTACAAGTATAAGCACCCGATCTCCAGGCTGGAACTGTCTAATCCTGGCTGACCGATTATATACTCTAGCCTGGTTCTCCTGGGCCTTGAGCAAATGTTCCCTCACAATGGGCATGACATTAGAAATTATTTCTTGCATCTGCGCCACATGCTCAATGATGCTTTTATAAGGAGTGGCTTCATTCTACCATGTCTCCTTAGCCACATCTAGTAACCCCCGAGGGTGTCTGCCATACAGCAACTCAAAGGGTGAAAACCCTGTGGAGGCTTGGGGAACCTCTCTGACTGAAAACAGCAAGTATGGGAGGAGACAGTCCCAATCTCGTCCGTCCTTCGCTACTACTCTTTTCAACATTGTCTTTAAGGTTTTGTTGAACCTCTCAACTAGGCCATCGGTCTGCGGATGGTACACCGATGTTCTCAACTGGGTGATTTTTAGCAGTCTACAAACTTCTCTCATGACCTTCGACATAAATGGCGTCCCTTGGTCTGTCAAAATTTCTTTGGGCAGTCCTGTCCTTGAAAAAATCTGGAACACCTCACGAGCTATGGTTTTAGCAGATGTATTCCTTAAAGGGACAGCCTCTGGGTACCGGGTAGCATAATCTACTACTACCAATATATATAGATGACCTCTGGCTGACCTATCAAGGGGTCCCACCAAGTCCATTGCTATCCGTTGGAATGGGACTTCTATTATTGGGAGCGGGACTAAGGGACTGCGAAAATGGGTAACCGGGGAGGTTAACTGGCAGGCTGGGCAAGACTGGCAAAATTGACGCATCTCCCTAAAACAACCTGGCCAGTAAAACCTCTGTCAGTAGAGCCATTTGTTGTATCAGGAGTTTGTTTGTCTCCTGCTGAGCCTGCTGCTGCTGCAAGTTGCTCTGCACCAGGTGCTTAATGAGTTCCTCCATGCTCTCAGAGGGAACTACAGCCTTCACCCAGGACATACAGTTTATGCACCAGTTTTCACCACCTGTTCTCTTGGGTCGTAGATGCCCGCATCCTCCACCAATTGTAGAGGTTCAGCTCTAAGGTAGTCACTCATATGAGCACAGACACAGGTATAGGTGAAACTCAGTGGAATGTTTATTGTCTCTTCCACAAGAACAAACGGAAATATGCTTTCTCCAGCATGTAAAACAAAGGTAAAACAAAGCAGTCCTTTCTCCAGGAATAATCAACAACTTAAAGAAGAAAACCTCACCGGGTCAGCCAGTGGTGTAGTGTTCCTCAGGGAACTTTTAGGCAGCTTTTCTCAGCACGCAGGGCTTCAGCTTCCTCACAGAGCTCACACAGCTCCCAAATCAGCTCCACACCTGAGCTGTTTCAGCTGCCTTTTGACAGGGTTAGTAACCCCGGGCTGGAGTATGGGAGCGACCTTTCCCACCCAAGCTCTATAGTCGCTCCATAAAAACCCGGACCCGGACTACAGCAGAAACAACATACTCAGTAACATAGTGTTACTGGTACCAGCTATAGGGTTTTTACATCACCGAGGCCAGCCACCTCGGTGACACATACCTGCCATCCACCACTTTACCTCTTGCACTCTTACAGCACTTAATTCCACTAATTGGTAGATTTTGCCTCACATATATGTGTGTATTGCAAATGGTGTATAATATTAAGACTTTGTGCTGAGATGTTGTTGTGTTGCTGTTCCGTCACAGTGTGCCGGGACAGCGGACCTTTAAGAGGCGGTGACGCGGTTGCGTCATCAGGAAGCGGCCAGAGGAAGCACGTGTGTGCGAAACGGCCATCGCCGCTAGTCTCCTGGTGCACTGAACGGCGTCTGCCCTGCAACCTGTTTTTATGTAAGTGTTCAATAAAACTTTAAGAAGCAAGAAGACTCTGGTGAGTGCCGCATCAATTCTCTTTCTACACATGCTTTTTGCAAGTTCTTTGCTATTTACTTTTTGCTGAGCACCACAGAGGAAGCTGACTCCAGTTTCGCGAGGGAACTCATGTCCACATGGATATTAGCCTTTTTGTGTAGTGCCATCCCCCACAACTTTTCTTCTGGCCATTTGTGATTCATTTCAATAATCGTCAGCCTGTCAGCGCTGTCAGTTGACAGGCGTGTACGCTTATCAGTGATGATGCCACCAGCTGCACTGAAGACCCGCTCTGACAACACACTAGCGGCAGGGCAGGCCAGCACCTCCAAGGCGTACAGCGCCAGTTGTCATGTCCAGCTTTGCAACCCAGTAGTTGTATGGAGCAGAGTGATCACGCAGGACGTTGGTATGGTCAGATAGGTACTCCCTCACCATCTTTCTGAACAGCTCCCCCCCTACTGGGGGACAGGTGACATAGTCTTTCTGGGGTGCCTTAAAACTGGCAAAGGCCTTGGAGAGTGTTCCCCTGCCCGTGCTTGACAAGCTGCCTGCTCCCCTCCTCTCCCCCGCTAGTTGGCCCACAGAACTACGTCCTCTGCCGCTAGCGGTGTCAGATGGGAAGGATAGTTTCAGCTTGTGCACCAGGGCCTGTTGATATTGATTCACTCTCATACTCCTCTCCTCTACAGGAATGAGAGTGGAAAAGTTCTGCTTGTACCTGGAGTCCAGGAGGGTGAACACCCAGTAATCGGTGTTGGCAAAAATGCGAGGGTCACGGGAAAGGCAGCCTAACATGAAGTCAGCCATGTGCGCAAGAGTCCCAACACGCAAGAATTCCCTTTTCTCAATAGGCTGACTCTCCATTTCCTCCTCCTCCAACTCCTCCTCTTCAGCCCATACACGCGCAACAGATAAGAAGGAATGAGCATATGTACCCTCTTCAGTCTCGCCAAAAGTCTCCTTCTCTTCCTCCTCTTCCTCCTCATCCTCCTCCAATACGCGCTGAGAAACAGAACTGAGGGTGGTCTGGCTATCAAGCAACGTATCTTCTTCCCCCATCTTCTGTGACAAGCGCAAAGCCTCTGACTTCATGCTGAGCAGTGAGTTTTTCAGCAGACAAAGCAGCAGGATGGTGACGCTGATAATGGCGGCATCACCGCTGACCATCTGTGTTGACTCCTCAAAGTGGCTTAACACCTGACAGATATCAGACATCCACGTCCACTCCTCATTGTAGACTTGAGGAAACTGACTAACCTGACTACCAGTTCTCGTGGAAGTTGTCATCTGGCAGTCTACAATCGCTCTGCGCTGCTGGCAAACCCTGGCTAACATGTGTAATGTGGAATTCCATTGTGTGTGCACGTCGCACAACAGTCGGTGAGCTGTCAGTTGTAAGCGCCGTTGCACTGCCCTGAGAGTGGCAGCATCTGTGGTTGACTTGCGGAAATGCGCACAGATGCGTCGCACCTTGGTGAGCAAATCAGACATATTGGGGTAGGTCTTGAGGAACCGCTGAACCACAAGATTGAACACGTGGGCCAGTCAGGTTTTATATGCAGTGTTTATATGGGACGTTGTTACTTTGGGAAATAGTATTGGTGTATAATGGCACATGTGTTAGTCTGCCGAGTTGCAGAGCCGCCAACAGGTTACGCCCGTTGTCACACACAACCATGCCTGGTTTGAGTTTCAGCGGCGCCAGCCAAAGATCGGTCTGCGCGGTGATGCCCTGTAACAGCTCTTGGGCGTTGTGCCTGTTGTCACCTAAGCTCAGCAGTTTCAGCACCGCCTGTTGGTGCTTATCCACGGCAGTGCTGCTGTGCCTAGAGCTACCGACTGAAGGCGTCGTGCTCACAGATTGTATTTGAGAGTAGGAGGAGGAGGAGGAGGGGTTGGAGGAAGAGGCATAATAAGTCTGAGAAACCGTGACCGAGGTAGGCCCCGCAATCCTCGGTGTGGGTATTACATGAGCGGCCCCAGGGTCAGACTCGGTCCCAGCCTCCACCAAGTTAACCCAATGTGCCGTCAGGGAGATATAGTGTCCCTGCCCGCCAGCACTTTTCCACGTGTTCATGGTTATGGAAAGCCTCAATCTATACCAGTCTATAGTGCAGCATCTCCAGGCTCAGCAGTTTGAAAATGTGGACGTTTAGGGCTTGTGAATGTGGGTGGGTGGAATTGTATTCGCGTTTGCGCTTGCGCTCCAATGTCTGATGCAAAGACAGCTGAACGCTGCGCTGGGACACATTGGTGTAGGGTGTGGAGGATCGTGGAGGTGAAGGGGTGGTTGTAGGGCGGGAGGCGCTCGTGCTGGGGTCCTGGGTGGGGGGTTGACTCGCAAAGCCAGCATGTGACACAGGGGAAGGACCAGTGGTGTGATCCGCAGGAGGTGAACGGCCTTGGTTACATTGAGTCGTGTGCCTGCGCATGCTGGTAGTGGTTAGGCTGGTAGTGGTGCCTTCCCTGCTGATCCTGGGGTGGCACAAGTTGCACACCATGGTCCGTCGGTCATCCTCACTTTCTTTAAAGAACCTCCAGACTTCCGAACATCTAGGCCTCGGCACGGGAGCTTCACTCCGTGAAACAGTTGCTGATCTACTTGCTCTGGCCCTGCTTCTCCCTCTGGCCACCCCACTGCCTCTTCCAACCTGTTCTGGTGCTGCACTTGCCTCCCCCGCAGAAGCACTGTCTTGACTAGGCTTACCAACCCAGCTCGGGTCAGTCACCTCATCATCCACCTGCTCTTCCTCCGATTCCTCACTCTGCTCCCCCCTGGGACTTACTGCCCTGACAACAACGTCAATGTCTGACAACCGTGTCTCATCATCATCTGACACCTCTTGATGCACTACTTGCACTAAGTCCACGCTCTCATCACCCACAGACTGCGAAAGTTCTAAATTTTGGGCATTGGGACAGAGCAACTGCTCAGGTTGCTGTTGAGTAGTGGTTTGTGTCTCTGGGTATGGTCCTGAAAAGACTTCCTGTGAGTATGCCAGATCTGAATCCATATTTTCCATGGGGGGAGGGCAGGCTGGGGGGAAGGAGGTTGAGCTGAGCTGGTCTACTCCCTTGGCTAAAGTGGGTGGACTGTGTGGAAGACTGGGTGGTGGATAAATTACTGGACACATTATTTGCTATCCACGTCATCACCTGTTCGCACTGTTGTGGTTTCAATAGTCGTGCACCACGTGACCTTTTAAGTTGCGAGATGAAGCTAGGGAGCGAAACTCTGCGGCGTTCCACTGCTCCCTCATCAGTAGGTACTGTGTCACCCTGCCCAGGACCACGGCCTCTGCCCCCCTACATCACTTGGACGCCCACGTCCTCGACCCTTAGCCCTTGGCTTCAACATTTTGTGTAAACACTAAACTGTCAAACTAATATCTGAGGCCAAAAACGTATTCCCTAGACTGCGGATAGTGTACCACACACCACAGAATTTTTCACTGGACTGTATTAAATGTATCTGAGAGAAAAAACGTATTCTCTAGACTGCGGATAGTGTACCACACACCACAGAATTTTTCACTGGACTGTATTAAATGTATCTGAGAGAAAAAACGTATTCTCTAGACTGCCGCTAGTGTAACGCACACCACACAATTTTTCACTGCACTGTAAGATATATGAATGAGAGAAAAAAATTTATATTTTCTAGACTCCGGCTAGTGTGCAGCACATGACAGAATTTGTACTGCACTGTAGGATATATAACTGAGAGAAAAAACTTATACCCTAGACTGACGCTACTGTACAGCACACAACATAATTGTTCACTGGACTGTAATATATATAACTGAGAGAAAAA
>ONZH01030487.1:0-37135 GCA_900303285.1 Rhinella marina | reverse complement strand
ATCCCTCTGCCTGTGGACATCCCTCTGCCTGTGGACATCCCTCTGCCTGTGGACATCCCTCTGCCTCTTGCTGCCTCTTGCTGCCTTTTTCGGTGCTGCGCAGACCACCACCTCTCCACTGCTTTCCCCGCTGGACATCACCCCTGGCCAAGTGGGGTCGGTCATTTCGTCATCCACCACCTCCTCTTCCTCACTCTGCTCCTCCTCCTGCCCACTGGACATTCCAACAGCCTCCCTTGATGGCAACTGCGTCTCATCATCATCATCATCGCTCATGATAACAGATGCTGGTTCAGGGTCCACATCAGCAGGAGATGGCGAAAACTCAAGTGTTTGGGCATCACTACAAACAAATTCCTCTGCTAGCTCCTGGGATTCTTCCGGCACATCTGAAAAAGGACCCGAAAAAGAGCTCCTGGGAGGGGTCAAGGGTGGGATGACTCTGTTGGCCAGGTGTGGAGGAAGGAGGGTCAGAGTGAGACTGTGTGGATGACTGGCTGGTGGACAACTGTGTGGAAGCGCTATCGGCTATCCATTGCACCACCTGTTCAACCTGCTCAGGCCTCAACAGCGGTGTAACCCGCCCCCTGCTTAACTGTCCCATAAAGGCAGGGATTCTGGATGAGCGGGATCCTGGCTGACCCTCACCAGCACGCATTGTATCCCCACTGGCTTCAACAAGGCCCCCAACAGCATTTCCGCGCCCCCGTCCTCGTCCACGTCCTATTCCGCTAGCCCCCCGCCGCATTTTTTTTTTTTTTACAATATTTTGCCTTCACAGCCGTGAAATTAGTTTGCAAGAGAACGCACAGTACAGTTGCCAGTTAAGGCCTATATATTGTATTTTTCAAGGTACACAGCCGTGTAGTAACTGAACAGACGGTGGGTATAAACACCAGTTATGAGAAATTACTTTGCAAGAGAACGCACAGTACAGTTGCCAGTTAAGGCCTATAGATTGTATTTTTCAAGGTACACAGCCGTGTAGTAACTGAACAGACGGTGGGTATGAACACCAGTTATGAGAAATTACTTTGCAAGAGAACGCACAGTACAGTTGCCAGTTAAGGCCTATATATTGTATTTTTCAAGGTACACAGCCGTGTAGTAACTGAACAGACGGTGGGTATAAACCCAGTTCATGAGAAATTACTTGCAAGGAGACGCCACAGTACAGTGTGCCAGTTTAAGGCCTATAGATTGTATTTTTCAAGGTACCACAGCCGTTTGTAGTAAACTGAACAGGACGGTGGGGGTATGAACACCAGTTATGAGAAATTACTTTGCCCAACCCGAGAACGGCACAGTACTGTTGCCAGTTAAGGCCTATATATTGTATTTTTTCAAGGTACACAGCCGTTGTTAGTAACTGAACAGACGGTGGGTATGAACACCAGTTATGAGAAATTACTTTGCAAGAAACGCCACAGTACAGTTGCCAGTTAAGGCCTATAGATTGTATTTTTCAAGGTACACAGCCGTGTAGTAACTGAACAGACGCGTGGGTATGAACACCAGTTATGAGAAATTTACTTTGCAAGAGAACGCACAGTACAGTTGCCAGTTTAAGGCCTATAGATTGTATTTTTCAAGGTACACAGCGTGTAGTAACTGAACAGACGGTGGGTATGAACACCAGTTATGAGAAATTACTTTGCAAGAGAACGCACAGTACAGTTGCCAGTTAAGGCCTATATATTGTATTTTCAAGGTACACAGCCGGTAGTAAGCCTGAACAGACGGTGGCGTATAAAACACCAGTTATGAGAAATTACTTTGCAAGAGAACGCACAGTATCAGTGCCAGTTAAGGCCTATATATTGTATTTTTCAAGGTACACAGCCGTGTAGTAACTGAACAGACGGGTATAAACACCAGTTATGAGAAATTACTTGCAAGAGAACCGCACAGTACAGTTGCCAGTTAAGGCCTATAGATTGTATTTTTCAAGGTACACAGCCGTGTAGTAACTGAACAGACGGTGGGTATGAACACCAGTTATGAGAAATTACTTTGCAAGAGAACGCACAGTACAGTTGCCAGTTAAGGCCTATATATTGTATTTTTCAAGGTACACAGCCGTGTAGTAACTGAACAGACGGTGGGTATGAACACCAGTTATGAGAAATTACTTTGCAAGAGAACGCACAGTACTGTTGCCAGTTAAGGCCTATATATTGTATTTTTCAAGGTACACAGCCGTGTAGTAACTGAACAGACGGTGGGTATAAACACCAGTTATGAGAAATTACTTTGCAAGAGAACGCACAGTACAGTTGCCAGTTAAGGCCTATAGATTGTATTTTTCAAGGTACACAGCCGTGTAGTAACTGAACAGACGGTGGGTATGAACACCAGTTATGAGAAATTACTTTGCAAGAGAACGCACAGTACAGTTGCCAGTTAAGGCCTATATATTGTATTTTTCAAGGTACACAGCCGTGTAGTAACTGAACAGACGGTGGGTATGAACACCAGTTATGAGAAATTACTTTGCAAGAGAACGCACAGTACTGTTGCCAGTTAAGGCCTATATATTGTATTTTTCAAGGTACACAGCCGTGTAGTAACTGAACAGACGGTGGGTATGAACACCAGTTATGAGAAATTACTTTGCAAGAGAACGCACAGTACAGTTGCCAGTTAAGGCCTATATATTGTATTTTTCAAGGTACACAGCCGTGTAGTAACTGAACAGACGGTGGGTATGAACACCAGTTATGAGAAATTACTTTGCAAGAGAACGCACAGTACAGTTGCCAGTTAAGGCCTATAGATTGTATTTTTCAAGGTACACAGCCGTGTTAGTAACTGAACAGACGGTGGGTATGAACACCAGTTATGAGAAATTACTTTGCAAGAGAACGCACAGTACAGTTGCCAGTTAAGGCCTATATATTGTATTTTTCAAGGTACACAGCCGTGTAGTAACTGAACAGACGGTGGGTATGAACACCAGTTATGAGAAATTACTTTGCAAGAGAACGCACAGTACAGTTGCCAGTTAAGGCCTATAGATTGTATTTTTCAAGGTACACAGCCGTGTAGTAACTGAACAGACGGTGGGTATGAACACCAGTTATGAGAAATTACTTTGCAGAGAACGCACAGTACAGTTGCCAGTTAAGGCCTATAGATTGTATTTTTCAAGGTACACAGCCGTGTAGTAACTGAACAGACGGTGGGTATTGAACACCAGTTATGAGAAATTACTTTGCAAGAGAACGCACAGTACTGTTGCCAGTTAAGGCCTATATATTGTATTTTTCAAGGTACACAGCCGTGTAGTAACTGAACAGACGGTGGGTATGAACACCAGTTATGAGAAATTACTTTGCAAGAGAACGCACAGTACAGTTGCCAGTAAGGCCTATATATTGTATTTTTCAAGGTACACAGCCGTGTAGTAACTGAACAGACGGTGGGTATGAACACCAGTTATGAGAAATTACTTTGCAAGAGAACGCACAGTACAGTTGCCAGTTAAGGCCTATATATTGTATTTTTCAAGGTACACAGCCGTGTAGTAACTGAACAGACGGTGGGTATAAACACCAGTTATGAGAAATTACTTTGCAAGAGAACGCCACAGTACAGTTGCCAGTTAAGGCCTATATATTGTATTTTTCAAGGTACACAAGCCGTGTAGTAACTGAACAGACGGGTGGGTATGAACACCAGTTATGAGAAATTACTTTGCAAGGAGAACGCACAGTACAGTTGCCAGTTAAGGCCTATAGATTGTATTTTTCAAGGTACACAGCCGTTGTAGTAACTGAACAG
The DNA here is from genome assembly GCA_900303285.1 of Rhinella marina. Lineage (NCBI taxonomy): Eukaryota > Metazoa > Chordata > Amphibia > Anura > Bufonidae > Rhinella > Rhinella marina. The sequence goes on along the minus strand of ONZH01030487.1, from coordinate 33,352 downwards.
ACGGTGGGTATGAACACCAGTTATGAGAAATTACTTTGCAAGAGAACGCCACAGTACAGTTGCCAGTTAAGGCCTATAGATTGTATTTTTCAAGGTACACAGCCGTGTAGTAACTGAACAGACGGTGGGTATGAACACCAGTTATGAGAAATTACTTTGCAAGAGAACGCACAGTACAGTTGCCAGTTAAGGCCTATATATTGTATTTTTCAAGGTACACAGCCGTGTAGTAACTGAACAGACGGTGGGTATGAACACCAGTTATGAGAAATTACTTTGCAAGAGAACGCACAGTACAGTTGCCAGTTAAGGCCTATAGATTGTATTTTTCAAGGTACACAGCCGTTGTTAGTAACTGAACAGACGGTGGTATGAACACCAGTTATGAGAAATTACTTTGCAAGAGAACGCACAGTACAGTTGCCAGTTAAGGCCTATAGATTGTATTTTTCAAGGTACACAGCCGTGTAGTAACTGAACAGACGGTGGGTATGAACACCAGTTATGAGAAATTACTTTGCAAGAGAACGCACAGTACAGTTGCCAGTTAAGGCCTATAGATTGTATTTTTCAAGGTACACAGCCGTGTAGTAACTGAACAGACGGTGGGTATGAACACCAGTTATGAGAAATTACTTTGCAAGAGAACGCACAGTACAGTTGCCAGTTATAAAACCTATATATTGTATTTTTCAAGGTACACAGCAGTAGTGCCAAATATAGTTTGGTATGTAGCAGAGCACCTAATACACCACTAATGCCTCTCTCTGTCCCTACTCCAGCAGCTATCCCTGAATACAGCAGCCGTTCTCTGTAAAGTCTATATTGTAGTAAGCTATCACTGAAGTCCACTGTAGTAGCCCTGATAAGGGCTTTTAATCACGCTCCTGCCTGTCCAACAGCTAAAACCTGTCTCTCCCTTCTCCAGCCTCTGTCCCTGACTAAGTTCACGCAGCATATGCGTACGAGCAGGAAGAGCTGAGTTTTTAATATTCGAGGTCACATGGTTTTTCCAGCCAATGCATGTAGACGCCGTTTTCGCGCTGCCAGCGTGCTCAGCGTGCCTGTCATACCCCCCCTGCATGGTGATTGGTGGAAAAAGAGCGCCAGGGAAGGTGGGAGGGGAAACGAATTCTAAGTGCGCCATCGCCGTTATACTCGATTGAAATCGAGTATGCCGAATAGCGTAGTATTCGATCGAATACCGGCTCGATCGAACACTACTCGCTCATCTCTAGTTATTATGTGGGGAATGCAATTAGTCACAGACATGGCAGGAGAGGTGAAGGGTCCTCTTTAAAGGCATTTCTAAAAATCTGCTCCATGTACGATGAATATTTTAAATACACAGAGTTTCCAACCTCTGAACATATAGCTCAGAAGGGTTAAACTGAACTTCCTCCTCAAATGTTATATTCCGATCTTCTTAAATTTAGCACCATTCTTGCTCCTCATGTTCTAATTTAGTTGTTAAAGGATGCAGAGGATGCATGTTCACATTTTGGGGAGGGGGGTGCAGATGCACTCAATACAGCAGTACAATGAGTGGTTTGCAATGGCAGAACCTGGTATAGATTTGGCATTAAGGCAAAAAAGCTTTGAATGTTTCTTCTTGCTGTCATTGCTTCTTCTTGTTGTCATTTTGTACATCGAACCGCTGCAATTTAGGGGTTGGAAAATGTTATCTTTTGAATCTAAATAGGTCTAAATAATTTTGTGTTGATTCATTTTTGAATAGATCTTTATAGTGATGGCAGCTCAAATTTTTCTGAAAAAGAGCTCCAAAAACCCTGCATAAACATGATAAAAAGATGGATCATATAGTAAGCAGTGTATCTGATCTGTACATGCTAGGACTCATGCTTGGAAGCATGCTGATGTTTAGACCTGTCAATAAAGGGGAGGGTAAGGAGCACAGGGGATGGTACAAAAGCAGTTCTCCAAGGATTCAGCCCCGCCCCCTGGTGCTCCAATGAGCTCATTTGCATGTGAATAAAAACATAGATGTTTGGCCGATGTATCCAGATGATAGGTCACTAGTATTTAGGTCTCAGAAACGCCCATTAATGCCAGAATCTAAATTTATTATTTCAAAATATAGGAGACCTCAGAGCCCCTACCCTGCCTTGGTAGACCATCATTTAGAATGTGCCCCATGCATTCTTATGATGGAAGATCATGAGACACTTGACTGTAGAAGCCAAGGTAGTAACAACCAACGGATGACCACACGTTGCTAGGTAACGAGATTACTCAGAGCGGGGAAGGTGAAAATACAATTTGCAATTAATTGGTGAAATAAGTAAGAAAATGGCCTCACATCTCTAATAGCCTTGGAGAGATGATCGGTTCATTATTTATTTATTTATTTTTTTAATGTGACTGAAATTAATGTTCCTACTTTTGCAAAAGTGGAAGAAAAAAACCCTACGTCACGAAGAGCAACTCTGAAATTACAGTCTGATTTAAGGAGAGTAGGAGTTACTGCAAGACATAACACAAGAGGAGGGCAATAGAAACAATAGGGATCATCTCGTAGTGCTTTATAGATATCATCACCGCTCATAATTTAGATACTGCCTCCTATGTACAAGAATATAACTACTATAATACTGCTCCTATGTACAAGAATATAACTACTATAATACTGCTCCTATGTACAAGAATATAACTACTATAATACTGCTCCTATGTACAAGAATATAACTACTATAATACTGCTCCTATGTACAAGAATATAACTACTATAATACTGCTCCTATGTACAAGAATTTAACTACCTATAATACTTGCTCCTATGTACAAGAATATAACTTACTATACTACTGCTCCTATGTACAAGAATATAACTACTATAATACTGCTCCTATGTACAAGAATATAACTACTATAATACTGCTCCTATGTACAAGAATATAACTACTATAATACTGCTCCTATGTACAAGAATATAACTACTATAATACTGCTCCTATGTACAAGAATATAACTACTATAGCTCCTTAAGTATAACTTTAATACTGCTCCTATGTATAAGAATATAACTACTATAATACTGCTCCTATGTATAAGAATATAACTACTATAATACTGCTCCTATGTTATAAGAATATAAACTACTATAATACTGCTCCTATGTATAAGATATAACTACTATAATACTGCTCCTATGTACAAGAATATAACTTACTATAATACTGCTCCTATGTACAAGAATATAACTACTATCATTACTGCTCCTATGTACAAGAATATAACTACTATAATACTGCTCCTATGTACAAGAATATAACTACTATAATACTACTCCTATGTACAAGAATATAACTACTATAATACTGCTCCTATGTATAAGAATATAACTACTATAATACCGCTCCTATGTACAAGAATATAACTACTATAATACTGCCTCCTATGTAAAAGAATATAACTACTATAATACTGCTCTTATGTACAAGAATATAACTACTATAATACTGCTCCTATGTACAATAATATAACTGCTATAATACTGCCTCCTATGTACAGGAATATAACTACTATAATACTGCTCCTATGTACAAGAATAGAACTACTATAATACTGCTCCTATGTACAAGAATATAACTACTATAATACTGCTCCTATGTACAAGAATATAACTACTATAATACTGCTCCTATGTACAAGAATATAACTACTATAATACTGCTCCTATGTACAAGAATATAACTGCTATAATACTGCCTCTTATGTACTGTACAAGGATATAACTACTTTTATACTGTCGCATATTTATAGGAATATGAAGACAATGACACCGAAAAATATAACTACTGTTTTTTGTTTCAAAAACAATGTATCAAAGTTAATCAGCAAATTGTGTAAAATGAAGTGAATGTGCAGGTTCACTTTGCCATCGCTAAACCTACAAGAGCACTATGATAAGGAAGCATCTTACTGGATGGGAACCTGCTATTTACATGTATATACATGGCGCCTACACCCTCTAAATCTGAGGCAAGTCGGCACAGAGAGATGTTGTTTTGTATTTGCTTTTACTTTTACTATTACATTTCCTCTTATATAATTGTAATATTGAACCATAAAGAGAATCTGAACTTTATACACTTAGAGAGTTTTATTTTTCTATCTGGGAAAATAACAAAAAGCAATCAGTAAGAATGCAAATGCGGCATTTCAGGTCTCTAATATAGTTGTTACAATATGGATTTAAGTTTAGCAAAATTTACATAATCTCTGTGGGATTTGTAAAACCTCAAAGTAAAATGGTAAAATTCTATGTGTGGTTTATTTTGCTGGAGGAAATAGAAACAGGAACAGAGGAAGCCGTAGAAAATAAATGTAAAGCGCTGCGAGTAAAGAGGGTCGCGGTTCTCATTTTCACAGAGAAGAAACCTTGTCTGGGATACAAAGCTACAGTACAGTGTATCTGATGAATATGAAACAATATCATTTCAACAAGAAAAGAAATAACTTCCGAAGCCAAAGTTTTGAAAACTTTTTGAAAACTCATGTGGGTGTCTATTTTCTTGTATCCTTCAGTCAGCCCTAAAAATACCCTCCTTCCTGAGCCCATTTATAGCTGTTGTTCCACCATGTTTCAATATGGGGATGGTGTGTTCAGCATGATGTGAAATTTTCCTCCACACACATCGTTTTGCATTCAAGCCAATAAGTTCAACTTTGATCTCATTTGACCAAAGCACATGTTTGCTGTTTCCCCTACACTGCTTGCGCCAAACTGCAAATGGGACTTTTTATGGCTTGCTTTCAAAAATGTCTCTTCTTGCCACTCTTCCATAAAGGTGCGATTTGTGGAGTACATGAATAATGGTTTCCTGTGGACAGATTCATAACTACTGTAATACTGCCTCCTATGTACAAGAATATAACTGCAATAATACTGCCTCCTATGTACAAGAATATAACTGCAATAATACTGCCTCCTATGTATAAGAATATAACTACTATAATACTGCTTCTATGTACAAGAATATAACTACTATAATACTGCTCCTATGTACAAGAATATAACTACTATAATACTGCTCCTATGTACAAGAATATAACTACTATAATACTGCTCCTATGTACAAGAATATAACTACTATAATACTGCTCCTATGTACAAGAATATAACTGCTATAATACTGCTCCTATGTACAAGAATATAACTGCTATAATACTGCCTCTGATAGAGAATAATATAACTACTATGATACTGCTCCTATGTAAAAGAATATAACTACTATGATACTGCTCCTATGTACAAGAATATAACTACCATAATACTGCTCCTATATACAAGAATATAACTACTATAATACTGCTCCTATGTACAAGAATATAACTACTATAATACTGCTCCTATGTACAAGTATATAACTACTATAATACTGCCTCCTATGTACAAGAATATAACTACTATAATACTGCTCCTATGTACAAGAATATAACTACTATAATACTGCTCCTATGTACAAGAATATAACTGCTATCATACTGCTCCTCATCAGTCTCGTCTACTGCACAATTGAGCTGTGCAGTTCTGGCTTTGAAGCATCTGCAGAAAACCTGATCTGCGTTGGTGCAGGGTTTTGGACCTTCACTGCTGTGGATAGAGTATCAGTTGTAAAGGGCTGGACAACCCCTTTAAGACCTTCGTAATGTCCATGGTGATTACTAAAGTATCTACTATGTGTGAAATTGTTCCTTGTAATAACCCTTATGACATAGAATAATTGTGGAGTTAATGGTGGTCTAGGGTAGTAACATGTAAATCTCTGGTGGTGTACTGTAATATGGTAAATGGTTAATTCAAGCACATTTTCCAGTTGGCTACTTGTTCCTCTTCTGTGCTAGTCAGTGTGAGTGCACTCAGTCTTTACCACATTTGAGTGGATTTGGATACATTGGCATGGATTGAGTTCTCTGTATAGCCGCCCCCACCCACACACACCCACCCACCTGTATGGACATGAGCATATGGATGGGAACCATGGAGAATGCATTCTATTTAAAGGCCTCTCAATCCACTTCTCAGTGTCATTCACCCCTCGTAATGTATCATTTTTCTTTTATCTGCCTTATTTCCATATTTTCACAGCTTCCGATTCCTCTACTATAGGAGAAAGGGCCGAGGCGAGCTCCATTGAAAGCTTAAAAAACGCTGAAGCATTCCTGATTACAAATAGACGTTATCTATGTGAAGAGTCTTTTGTTTGAAGTTTTGAGCCATTAGCTAATTAGGTGAAGCAAGGAATTAACAACCTTCTCTCTCCTCATCTATATTTAATGAGACCGTTATCTGATATACAGCTTTATTAAAGAAAGATTTGACACAAGATGAAGGAAGGATTGAGTGATCCAGAAGAGAACGATAAATCTGCAGAATTTTATAGACAACAGGATACAGGATGGACAGACGATGTCTCAGATAATATCCTTTTTGCGGGGTTATTTTTTCAAGAAAGGTGTGAAGGAGATGAAATCCTTGAATTAAGAATAAATTTCAGGGAAAATAAGTAGATGGGTACTGTCCCTAGCGCTACCATTATTAGACTACACTTTCCCCAGCTATACTATTAACTGGACCTCAACTTTCTCAACTAGACCACTTTTTCTCCAGCTCTGCCCTTATTTAGACCACTCCTTCCTCAGCTCTACCATTAATTTGACCACTCCTTCTTCAGATCTACTATTAATTAGACCACTCCTTCTCCTGCTCTACCATTAATTAGACCACTTCTTCCTCAGCTCTACAATTCATTAGACCACTCCTTCTCCAGCTCTACCATTAATTAGACCACTTCTTCCTCAGCTCTACAATTCATTAGACCACTCCTTCTCCAGCTCTACCATTAATTAGACCACTACTTCAGATCTACTATTAATTAAACCACTCCTTCTCCAGCATTACCATTAATTAGGCCAGTCCTCCTCCTGCTCTACATTAATTAGACCAATCCTTTTCCAGCTCTGCCATTAATTAGATCACTTCTTCCTCAGCGCTACTATTATTTAGACCACTCCTTCTCTAGCTCTACCATTAATTAGACAACTTCTTCCTCAGCTCTACAATTCATTAGACCACTCCTTTTCCAGCTCTTACATTATTTAGACCAATCCTTCCTCAACTCTACCGTTAATTAGACCACTCCTTCCTCATCTCTTCCATTAATTAGACCACTTCTTCCTCAGCTCTACCATTAATTTGACCACTCCTTCTCCAGCTCTACCATTAATTAGACCACACCTTCTTCAGATCTACTATTAACTAGTCCACTCCTTCTCCAGCATTACCATTAATTAGGCCAGTCCTCTTCCAGCTCTACCACTAATTAGATCAATCCTTCTTGAGCTCTACCATTAATTAGACCAGTCCTTTCTCAGCTCTACCATTATTTAGACCAGTCCTTCTAGAGCTCTACCATTTATTAGACCACTCCTTTCTCAGCTCACTCATTATTAGTCCACTCCTTTCACAGCTCTACCATTAATTAGACCACTCCTTCTCTATCTCTAAAGTTAATTAGACTACTCCTTCTCCAGCTGTACCATTAGACTTCATATTCTCCAGCTCTACCATTAAATAGATCACACTTTCTCCAGCTCTAACATTAATTGGACCACACCTTCCTCAGCTCAACCATTAATTAGACCACTCCTTTCTCTGATATTCTGTTAATTAGACCATTCCTTCTCTAGCTATAGCTTTAACTATACCATAACTAGATCACTCCTCAACTGAGCTCCACCATTAATTAGACCACTCCTTCTCCTGCTCCATCATCAATTAGACCACTCGTTCACCAGCTCCATCATTAATTAGACCACTCCTTCTCCAGCTCCATCATTAATTAGACCACTCCTTCTCCAGCTCCATCATTAATTAGACCACTCCTTCTCCAGCTCCATCATTAATTAGACCACTCCTTCTCCAGCTCCATCATTAATTAGACCACTCCTTCTCCAGCTCCAACATTAATTAGACCACTCCTTCTCCAGCTCCAACATTAATTAGACCACTCCTCCAGCTCCAACATTAATTAGACCACTCCTTCTCCAGCTCCATCATTAATTAGACCACTCCTTCTCCAGCTCCAACATTAATTAGACCACTCCTTCTCCAGCTCTACTATTAATTAGACAAAAATTTTCTTCAGCTCTACCATTAATTTGGCCAAATTGTTTTCAGCTTTACCACTAATTATCTGACCCTTTCTCAAATTGCTATCATTAATCAGGCCACACATTCTACAGCTTTACCATTTATTAGACCACTTCCTTTCCCGCTTTACCATGAATTAAACCAAATCTTCTCCAGTTCTTCCTTAAATTAGACCTCTTCTTCCCCGGCTTTACCATTAATTAGCCTTAACATTTTTAGCTCTACCTTCAATTAGCCTATACCTTCCACAGCCCTTCCATCAATTAGACCACTCCTTCTCCGACTCTATCATTGATGAGACCTCACTTTCCAAGATGTTAGTGGCATTTCAAATATCATATTTATATGTAATATGATTTTTTGATGACTTCTACTATGACCACTTTCATGCCTTCATATTTTGTTGAGTTTTACCATATTGTAAAAATTCACATAGCTTCTATGCCTTTAAGCCTAGACCGAGCTGACGTGCCTCAGTGAATGTGCTGCTCATAGTGATGTGATATAAATAGCAGGAGACTTTTTGGCCACATGACTTATTGTGAATATCGTATTCCCAGCTTATTGTCACCGTCAATTCAAATCAGAAACTAGTAAGCCGTAGGATAGGGATCAACCATTGAGACTGCAGTCCTTTTTCTTGTTACTGGAGATACTTAAGACCTTGATTTGTATTCTGCACCTTAAGTTCCATTCTATATCTTTCCAATACAAAGTTGTCCAAGTGAATCTGCTGCCTAGATGCTCCCTGACTGTGTCACTTTCAATAACAGCCCTGTCTTCTCATAATGTTAATGAAGGGAATTCAATCAGAAGGGAACCTGCCGACTCATGTTTTATAAAAGGGAACTTAAACTATGTCACATTATTGGCAACTGTATTTTATTATAGTTTTTATCATTCTCTGTGCGTTTAACATTACAAGAAAACATATATTAAAAATAATAATCTAAAACATAAAAGTAAGAATAATAATGATAACAACAATTACCATATTTTGCACCCTATAAGACATAACCCTCCTCCCCAAAAGTGCAGAGGAAATGTCAGTGCATTTTACATGGCGAATACTAATAAGTGCTTCCATTATGGAGGTGCTCATTAGTACTGTAGGACTGGGAAGTAGTGAATACATAGCTCCTTGCGCTGGCTCTGTACTCATTGCTGTCTTCTTCTGCCGGCATTAGGAGTCTGATCTGAGGTCTGATTAACATTGTAGGTCTGATCTAAGGTCTGATTGGGGGTCTGAGCTGAAGTATAATTAACATTGGGGGGGTTTGATCTGAGGTATTATTGGGGGTCTGAGCTATGATCTGGTTAATACTTGGAGTCTCATCTAAGGTCTTATTAACATTGGGGGTCTGATCTGAGGTCTGATTGGGGGTCTGAGCTGAGGTCTAATTAACATTGGGGGTCTGAGCTGTGGTCTTATTGGGCTTCTGAGCTGAGGTCTGGTAAACACTGAGGTTCTCATCTGACGTCTTGTTAACATGGGGAGTCTGATCCGAGGTCTGATTGGGGGTCAGAGTGGGGGTTAAGTTAACATTGAGGGTCTGATCCGAAATCTGATTGGGGATCTGAGTTGGGGTCAAATTAATATTGGAGGTCTGATCTGAGATCTGGTTAACAGTGAGGGTCTGCTCTGAGGTCTGATTGGGGGTCTGAGCTTGGGGTCTAATTAACATTTGAGGTCTGGTTAACATTGGGGTCTGATCTGAAATCTGATTGAGGATCTGAGCTGGGGTCTAAATTACATTGGAGGTCTGATCTGAAGTCTGGTTAACATTGGGGGTCTGATTTGAGGTATGAGTTGGGGTCTAATTAACATTGGGGGTCTGATCTGAGGACTTATTGGGGGTCTGAGCTGAGGTCTAGTTAACATTGGGGTTCTTATCAGAGGTCTGATAAAAAAAATTAATTTATTTCATATTTTGCTCCTCTAAAACTTAGGTGTTTCTTATGTTCAGATGCGTCTTAAAGTGCGAAAAATATGGCACAAGTATCGAGCATAACAATTTTGTGAAATTTTGTAATTACTTATGGAAACAAAGCCAAAGTCAACCCTCTGTTATTTTTATATTACTTAATAACAGTAGCGTTATCAATATTATTATTATTATTATTATTATTAGTAGTATATTTTTATAATAGTAGTGGTATAATATTGTTATTACTTTTTGTAGCAGTGGTAGTAGTAATTTTTGTATTATTACTGTCATCAGTAGTAGTAGTAATAGTAGAAGTAGCATTTTATTATTCTTACTATTATAATTGTTAGTAGTACCATTGGAGGTATGAGAAGTATATTGTGCTTCTTTTCTGCTTATTCTCCTTCTTATTAATAATAATATTATTGTTTAATATCATGATGATTATTATTATTAGTTGTTGTATTAGTAAAAGTATTAATATCAATAGTAGTAATAATAGTAGTAATGGTGGTATTTTGCTGTTCTCTTGCAAATTTTATTAAAACATCTAGGCTTGCCATGTCCAATAGATCCTTTGGATTTTTAAATGAAATCTAAAGTATGATATTTCACAGAGCAGCTCCTTCGTCACTTTTCTCTCCCATTCCAAAAATGATGGCAAACCGTCCGAACACTAACGGTGTAGAATTAAAAGCTGATCTAGTGATTGCAAAGTAAAATCTCCATATCTTACTGGAAGTATATTCCTCATTGCATCCTCATGGCCTAAAATAGACAGAACTGGATCGCCAGGAGTAGTAGTCTTTTAGTAGTATTTTAGTATTATCAGTACAATGATTATTATAACTAGAATACCTTCTCCTCCATCACAATGATCCCAATGATTCAGCCATCCTCCGACCACCCACTTACAGTATAATGGGGTTCGTCAGGGTTCCAGTATTTGTGACTGTAGGCTACACTGTTCTTGCCATTAATACCCGAAGTGAACGCCGGAACGCAAATGTGAACACTAAGTTATACTTTATTAGAATAAAAGATACAATGTATCAGTAAAACGAAATGTGGACAATCAGAGGAGAAGCGCGAACCCAGACTCTATTTACCGCCGTTCTGAGCGACGCCTCGTGATTGTGGTCCTATGCACTATGGATTTTCAATTTTCCATCATCGTGGACGGTCTGCAAGGATGATTTAACACAGTAAATCCACATTTTGAATCATTAAAATGTGATTACTTTTGATTGCGTCTTACAACAATCAATCTCTCTTGTTTACTTTTGTCGCTCGAAAGGAAATTAACAAGCATTGGAGTAGATTAAAAAAAAATCTGATAATCAACCACTTAACGAATGGCCATTGCCGGGTGCTGAAGGACGCCACTACGGGGGCAGCTGAAGGTAAATATAGATGAGTATATGATCTCTCCCCTTGTGGGCTGCAGAGCTCGCTGACACATATTGTGCACTGACCCCTTGCTCCGTGCTGTCAGTGCCGCTGATTGAGTCAGCCCGCAGTTATACGGTTCAGCCGCCGTCTCCGGCATTATTCACTGCATACATATTTTATGAATGGCTTCCTCAAGCTGTAATAAATAGAAATTTGCAAGACTTGAATATTAAATGTTGTGGTTCTACAATTTAAGATAGGGCCCCCTGTGACTCGCTGTAGAATCACGACACTTCGGTGCCTTCAATGTATCCCTAGGGGAAAGAAAGTTGCAGTTGACTTTATAAAAATGGTCGCTAGGTTCCTTGTAAGATGTTTTTTTTTCCCCCACCGTGAAGTTGCCAAGAAATGTCCTGATTTTACTGCAAATTGCGGAAGAATTCTTGTCTGCACAGAACCCTCTCCTAAAAGATAAAGAGGGTCTGGGGTTTTACAGTATATCAATAAAACTTAAAGTGATCCTCTGGATAAGTCATCGATATCCGTTTGGCAGGGGGCAGACTTACTGATCGGCTGTTTGAAGGGACTACTTCGTACCATACCAAGCACAGAGCCGTACATTGTATAGCGGTCTCATATTGCAGGTTTGTCTTATTCACTTGAATGGGATTGAGTTGCACAAAGGTCACATGGAAGTGACATCAGTGGCTGAGGAAGAGCTCATACCACTCATTCGAGCGATAAGTGGGGGTGCCAGGAGGCACACCCCAGATCTAATATTAATGACCTGTTCTGAGGATCAGTTGTCTAAGTGGATGTGGTGTTCCAGTGAGCATCACATCCAGTGGTGTTGCTAGGCCAAAACATCTGGGGCTTGGGTCCGCGTTAATGGGATCAGGTGGGCCCTGGTGGTGTACAGCTATGTCTGATATGGCCAGTATTTTGTTCCTCTGCTCGAAGAGAATACCTTAATTCCTGCCACAAATGTGGATGTAGCCTAACATGGGGGGGGGGGGGTGAAATGGGGTACTTTGAAGTCTGAACACTTGTGAACATTTGCCCTGTTCCCCCTACACAAAGACATCAACTTCTTACTTTATTTCACTTTAAAGGGTTAACTTGCAATGACTTTTAAGTTGCAATGACTGTTTAATACTGTGTAACTGCATTTTATATGGATGCTATGATATATATTCTGCTCATTTGCACTGTATTTGTACAGCATTGTGAAAAGGGTTAATGAATAATGAGAGACTTCTGGGACTTTCTAGTTAATAATGAAAAGCTGGTAATTTTTCACAGCTGCCATAGGTTTTAAAGAAGAGCATGTTTTGAAGGGGAAAAGCCAGACTTGTTTACCACCAAAACTAGGCAGACTGACCTTTTAAATGTCTGGTTTAGCTCAATGGTTCAATGCCGAGGAGCAGCGCAATCGAATGGAATCTGATTTGTGACAAAGTAACACATCAAATTTCTTTGTGAACTTCAGAGAAGCAGCCAAATCAAATTTTTGATAACTTCGCTCATCTCTAGAGACAATCACGAGAGTTATTAACAAGAAAATGTGAAAGTTGATGACCCAAACAGAAGACAAGACAAGTATATTTCGACAGGGGTAGACTGGACCTCAGCGCAGTGACTGGATTGTGGCTGTTAATTCACCGTATGATCGGTGGGATATAGGACAAACACTTAATAATATAGGGCTGTCCTTCTGATGGACACTTGAACTTCTAAATGTCTGCTCTCAAAGCCATTGTTGGTTTGACTAAAAAGGTGTAACCCACTTCCAATATTACAAGTCATGACAGGGATTTCATTAAAATCAATGGGCCTCACTAACCCAACCAAAAATGACCGGGAACTCACTGAAATCAATGGGTGGTCATCATGTCCCTAGTATATACTGGAAACTCAGAGGTCTCTTAGGTGAATGAACTCCACCAACTGGCTAAGCCTAACTAGGACATATGAAGAGGGGTTTATGGAGCAGAAATATGCAGCTTGTCAACTGAAGGTCAATAGGACCTCACGTTCACAAAAACACACAAAAATATGAAAAACAAACAGAAGCCAAGAAATTAACTTAGATTCTGTATTGCATTCTTCAGAAAGATGATAAATAATAGAAGGTAGTGCCGTCATCAGGCTACCCTCAGAGTTAACGACTCATGGCGGCACGTCCCTTATCTGTGATGCAATGTTATTAATGTCTCGTCTCTCCATAATTCATCATCCTGTGATAGAAGTGGAGAACATTACTGGTCACAATGGGGGAGATTTATCAAACTGGTGTAAAGTAGAACTGGCTTAGCTGCCCATAAGATAGCAACCAATCAGATCTCACCTTTTATTTTCCAAAAGAGCTGTCAAACATTAGAGACACAATCTGATCAGTTGGTATGGGCAACTAAGCCAGTTCTACTTTACACCAATTTGATAAATGTCCCCCATTGTACGTTCCCTCATCCACAATTGATATAGAGAACATTCTCTTCACAACGAGGTATGAGATGCATTCATGCCTTCTAGGAAGATACCGGATATCTTACATCTCCAATCTGCAGAATGGCAAAGAAAGATAAGGAGACATGAAAGAGTTAAAGATTACTAGATATTAGAATCCTCTAAAGTCTATATTCATGAAAACATAGCAGTGTTATAGTAGGTATATTCTTGTACATACAGTAGGAGGTAGTATTATAGTAGTTATACTCTTGTACATAGGGGCTGTATTATAGTAGTTATATCCTTGTACATAGGAGCAGTATTATAGTAGTTATATTCTTGTACATAGGAGCAGTATTATAGTAGTTATATTCTTGTACATAGGAGGCAGTATTATAGTAGTTATATTCTTGTACATAGGAGCAGTATTATAGTAGTTATAGTCTTGTACATAGGAGCAGTATTATAGTAGTTATATTCTTGTACATAGGGGCTGTATTATAGTAGTTATATCCTTGTACATAGGAGCAGTATTATAGTAGTTATATCCTTGTACATAGGAGCAGTATTATAGTAGTTATATTCTTGTACATAGGAGGCAGTATTATAGTAGTTATATTCTTGTACATAGGAGCAGTATTATAGTAGTTATAGTCTTGTACATAGGAGCAGTATTATAGTAGTTATATTCTTGTACATAGGAGCAGTATTATAGTAGTTATAGTCTTGTACATAGGAGCAGTATTATAGTAGTTATAGTCTTGTACATAGGAGCAGTATTATAGTAGTCATATTCTTGTACATAAGAGGCAGTATTATAGTAGTTATATTCTTGTACATAGGAGCAGTATTATAGTAGTTATATTCTTGTACATAGGAGCAGTATTATAGTAGTTATATTCTTGTACATAGGAAGCAGTATTATGGTAGTTATATTCTTGTACATAGGAGCAGTATTATAGCAGTTATATTCTTGTTCATAGGAGCAGTATTATAGTAGTCATATTCTTGTACATAAGAGGCAGTATTATAGTAGTTATAGTCTTGTACATAGGAGCAGTATTATAGTAGTCATATTCTTGTACATAAGAGGCAGTATTATAGTAGTCATATTCTTGTATATAGGAAGCAGTATTATAGTAGTTATATTCTTGTACATAGGAGGCAGTATTATAGTAGTTATATTCTTGTACATAGGAGCAGTATTATAGTAGTTAGATTCTTGTACATAGGGGCTGTATTATAGTAGTTATATTCTTGTACATAGGAGCAGTATTATAGTAGTTATATTCTTGTACATAGGAGGCAGTATTATAGTAGTTATATTCTTGTACATAGGAGCAGTATTATTATTCTTGTACATAGGAGCAGTATTATAGTAGTTATATTCTTGTACATAGGAGCAGTATTATAGTAGTTATTCTTGTACATAGGAGCAGTATTATAGTAGTTATATTCTTGTACATAGGAGCAGTATTATAGTAGTTATATTCTTGTACATAGGAGCAGTATTATAGTAGCTATATTCTTGTACAGAGGAACAGTATTATAGTAGTTATATTCTTGTACATAGGAGCAGTATTATAGTAGTTATATTCTTGTACATAGGAAGCAGTATTATAGTAGTTATATTCTTGTACATAGGAAGCAGTATTATAGCAGTTATATTCTTGTACATAGGAGCAGTATTATAGTAGTAATATTCTTGTACATAGGAGGCAGTATTATAGTAGTTATATTCTTGTACATAGGAGCAGTATTATAGTAGTTATATTCTTGTATATAGGAGCAGTATTATAGTAGTTATATTCTTGTACATAGGAGCAGTATTATAGTAGTTATATTCTTGTACATAGGAGCAGTATTATAGTAGTTATATTCTTGTACATAGGAGCAGTATTATAGTAGTTATATTCTTGTACATAGGAGCAGTATTATAGTAGTTATATTCTTGTACATAGGAGATGTCATCACGCACCGCGCAATATTTTGCATGGGATTTTCAACTGGCTTAGGTCTTCCCCTGTCACATCCTTAAGGATTGTAAAAGAGGTTGACATAGGGGTCACTTAATATGGTGGATCTGGTGATCTCTGTAATGGGGACACCCCTTTGCTTTGAGGGACATCTGGCTTTTATTGTGTTGAAGACCCATAACTGGGGCTCCACGGTTATTTTGCATGTTACTGTTTCCCAGGGAGCTTTAGACTTTTGATTGCTGTGTTGAGACACAGTGTTTTTTGTAGCTGGTCTCCCTAAGATCAGCTATTGTTTTGTTTTACTATTATATTAGTTATACTCTCGGCAATATAATTGTTGGTGTATTTTTGCATATCTAAATCTGCATATCACAATCATAGAGACATCATTTTTTTTACAGTGCAATAGTTCACATCACTGCACTGACGAGGACAAGTTCCGTGACCACAAAGCTCCTTCATGTAATTAACTAAGTCAGTGACTGAAGTCAGTTAATTGAGATTAGAGTAACGCATTATCTACAGCTAGGACATGGACATGTTGCCCTCTGATGCCACACAGACTGTGAGAAGTGACATATGAACAACTCATTTGTATTCAGTCTAAGTCATGATTGTGATATTACTGGGATACATTTAAATGATCAGACATTGAAGTAAAGGTCTGACTGGTCCAGCAGTAGACTTCGCCCTGGAATCCTCATAGACACAGCCAGGGATGTGCAACTTGTGCAGTCCATCCGTAGGGGGCATCTGAGATGAGCTGGGACTCAAGGCTTGTGATCACAATACATTTTGATACTCTTTTTTTTTATGAAGCCGTATTATCTATATATTGTTACATTTTGTATATATGGTAGCATTGTATCAAATCACTTTATGTTTGGAGCTCTGGTTTTGTCCTGGTATGGCAGTATTATTTCAGAACTCTACTGCAGATTTAAGTAGATCCTTTATGGTGGTGATTAGTGATGAGCGATTCGAAGTCCACAAAGTGGAATTCAATCGGAATTTTAGTATAAATTTGATTCTCCGTGAAGCCGAATTTTCTTGTGCTTCGCGGTACTGTATCGATTTAACCTTAAATAGTGCAAAAAAACTAAACAAAAAGTAACCTGATCCATTTGCTTGTCATGGGCTGGGCCCCCACCATCTTGCTTGAAGATCTCGGCTGAAATCCCATACACGGTGACGTATGATGTCACCATGCTGGCGTGATGACATCATCTCAGGCTGTGCAAGATTTTGCGCCAGGCTTTTAAGCAAGATGGCAGCAGCCAACCCGTCGTGAACAAATCGATCAGGTAAATATTATTATTTTTTATTTTATTTTACACAAGCATCTGAGGGGTACAATGACGGGGGCAGTGCAATCGCCGCTACCTGTCATTGCACCCAATACTTATGAAGAAATGTCGTTCAAGACAAATTCGGCAAAGCAGCCAAATCAAATTTTACAAAACTTCGCTCATCTCTAGTGGTGATACTTAGGAATTGCACAATGTATCATTTTTTAAGTATTATTTCCAGTCTATGGCTGTTGATCTAAAACATTTTAGGAGAAATGGATGCTCTTCCTATTGTCTGGAGATCGGGATGATTCGCTGTGATCTTCTCCTCTGCTCAGTGATTAGAACTATATTTTGCAGATATTTTTTCTGCTGAATCGTTTTTGACCTGGAATGTCCTGTTTCTGAAACATCCGACTCTTTGTGCAGTGGATGCAGGCTCTGCTGGCATTGTGCTGACGAGAACCTGTGCCCGTATCTGGCATCGCATTACGTTGGCAAGCACAACAACAATAATACATATTTGTGCAGAAATAATGAGCAGTCTGGCTTCTGCCATCCCTTCATGTTCATGCAGCAGGAAAGCAAATGAGATACTTGGATGTCTGCACGGAAGCAAAGCAGCAAAAATAACATCTGTCCTGGACGATCCGAGGAGCAAAGCCACGCAGCTGCATCATCCCTCATCTGTGCCACTGAGCCTATCTATTTATTATCTATCTATCTATCTATCTATCTATCTATCTATCTATCTATCTATCTATCTATCTCATATCTATCTATCTATCTATCTATCTATCTATCTATCTATCTATCTATCTCATATCTATCTATCTATCTATCTCATATCTATCTATCTATCTATCTATCTATCTATCTATAAAGACAAAAAACGGACAGCACCTCCTACAGGTGAGAGTCAGGTGCAAGCTACCTATTGGCTAATTAAATACTAAACAGAGAATGGCAGCAGCACTAGATAAGCCATGACACATAAAATGAACATGAGGTGAATGTGTGAAAAGGTAAAAAAGCATAACTGCTATGTAGTAAGTAATATGGAAGCTCTTAGCGCATATAAATGATCATAAATATGTCGGGCTCATCCACCAACGATCAAGGTTGGCTTCCAATCGGATGAGTCCTACACTAACACTGACCTGCATCCTACACAAACCAGCAGGCCCATATCAGGAGAACATCATACCTGGTCAGAAGCTGCACCAGTGTGAACAGGAGTGCTAAATTCCCAGAGGAGGCCAATCCTCCTCTATATATACATAAAGACAAAAAACGGACAGCACCTCCTACAGGTGAGAGTCAGGTGCAAGCTACCTATTGGCTAATTAAATACTAAACAGAGAATGGCAGCAGTACTAGATAAGCCATGACACATAAAATGAACATGAGGTGAATGTGTGAAAAGGTAAAAAAGCATAACTGCTATGTAGTAAGTAATATGGAAGCTCTTAGCGCATATAAATGATCATAAATATGTCGGGCTCATCCACCAACGATCAAGGTGGCTTCCAATCGGATGAGTCCTACACTAACACTGACCTGCATCCTACACAAACCAGCAGGCCCATATCAGGAGAACATCATACCTGGTCAGAAGCTGCACCAGTGTGAACAGGAGTGCTAAATTCCCAGAGGAGGCCAATCCTCCTCTATATATACATAAAGACAAAAAACGGACAGCACCTCCTACAGGTGAGAGTCAGGTGCAAGCTACCTATTGGCTAATTAAATACTAAACAGAGAATGGCAGCAGCACTAGATAAGCCATGACACATAAAATGAACATGAGGTGAATGTGTGAAAAGGTAAAAAAGCATAACTGCTATGTAGTAAGTAATATGGAAGCTCTTAGCGCATATAAATGATCATAAATATGTCGGGCTCATCCACCAACGATCAAGGTGGCTTCCAATCGGATGAGTCCTACACTAACACTGACCTGCATCCTACATAAACCGGCAGGCCCATATCAGGAGAACATCATACCTGGTCAGAAGCTTCCATATTACTTACTACATAGCAGTTATGCTTTTTTACCTTTTCACACATTCACCTCATGTTCATTTTATGTGTCATGGCTTATCTAGTGCTGCTGCCATTCTCTGTTTAGTATTTAATTAGCCAATAGGTAGCTTGCACCTGACTCTCACCTGTAGGAGGTGCTGTCCGTTTTTTGTCTTTATGTATATATAGAGGAGGATTGGCCTCCTCTGGGAATTTAGCACTCCTGTTCACACTGGTGCAGCTTCTGACCAGGTATGATGTTCTCCTGATATGGCCTGCTGGTTTGTGTAGGATGCAGGTCAGTGTTAGTGTAGGACTCATCCGATTGGAAGCCACCTTGATCGTTGGTGGATGAGCCCGACATATTTATGATCATTTATATGCGCTAAGAGCTTCCATATTACTTACTACATAGCAGTTATGCTTTTTTACCTTTTCACACATTCACCTCATGTTCATTTTATGTGTCATGGCTTATCTAGTGCTGCTGCCATTCTCTGTTTAGTATCTATCTATCTATCTCATATCTATCTATCTCATATCTATTTATTATCTATCTATCTATCTATCTATCTATCTATCTATCTATCTATCTATCTCATATCTATCTATCATCTATCTATCTCATATATCTATCTATCTATCTATCTATCTATCTATCTATCTATCTATCTATCTATCTATCTCATATCTATTTATTATCTATCTATCTATCTATCTATCTATCTCACATCTATCAATCTATCGACATATCTATCTCAGATCAGTCAATTTACATATCTATTATCTATCTATCTATCTATCTATCTATCTATCTATCTATCTATCTAAGTTCTAACTATCTTTTTATCTATTTTCAGCACTCCCATAGAAGTAAACGGATGGTGGCTATAGTCACTTGAGGCACCCTCATTCAATTTGGCAGCCCCGTTCTAGAGATAGGTGCAAGTCTCAGAGGTGAGACTTATTAGACATTGGTGGTATATCCTAACAATATGCCACCAAAGTGCAAAATGGGGCAACCCCTTTAATTAAGTACCCCTAACTCTGCAAATTACAGAAACATCTACTAAGAGCCTCAATAGCATGCCTACAGTTGTGCAGAGAGACGAGAGAGTACTATAACCCTCATCAGTGCTGCTGTCGATACATTGTTATTGGGGAGGAACGGCCCTGTGACCTCTACACCCCGGCCCTGCCTTTCACCTGGACTCACACAAAACACCAAGGTCACCCCAACTACCACAAGTCAGGAGCCCCAACATAGATCAATCAATCTACATATCTATTATCTATCTATCTTTATCTATCTATTTATCTTTATCTATCTATCTATCTATCGTCTATCTATCTATCATCTATCTTTATCTATCTATTTATCTCTATCTATCTACATATCTAATATCTATCTGTCTATTATGTATCTATCTTTATCTATTTATCTCTATCTATCTATCTAGCTATCTATTTATTTATCGATCCATCCAGTTGTTCGGGCACCATGGTGGTTGAGGTACTGTGCCCAGTCAGTATAGTGTACGGGAGCTATGTGTGTTACTTGCTGGGTGTTGAGTTGTGTTAAAAGGGGTTGTATGTTTTTTACTATTGATGATGTATGAATCCTCAGAATAGGTCATCAATAGCAGAATGGGCGCTGCCTTCTCTTCAAACAGTTGATTGACGGGGGCCCTAGGAGTTGGACGCCGCCGATCTGCTATTGATGACCTATCCTGAGGATTGGTCATCAATACAAATAAAGCGGACACCCCCTTTAAGCTTAGCCTCTATTCCCACTGATGCTGCTTTCCGTTCCTTCAGGCCTGCAGAGTTTTTTATATCAAGAGTAGAATATTCTGCAGGACTTAAAAAATAACAGAACCTGATGGATCCAATTATAATTAACTGGGATCGAGCAGGAACCACAAGGAGTGACCCCAATACTAGTCAGTGGGATCCACCGGATCCTTCTTTTAGCTTTCTTGGCTCCTTGAAGGACCAAACACATGACACTTATGAGAACAAAGCCTTATTCATTGCATCAAAGATGGACCTCCACGTCCATGAGCACTGTCCTCCGTTTTCAACCCTCCAAAGAATAAAAAATCTCCCTTCCGCTCCTCGTTCTTCTGGGGCGCTCTTGACAAATAGCGGCACACTGCAGAACGCCGGTGTAACATTCATCACTTTTTACCCGTCATTAGCAAACAAGGAAAAACTATTCTGTTTACTGAATCAAAGTTGCTGCTGAAATTTAAATGGACTGAAAAAAAAAATTAATCACACCTCACGCCTCATTAAACGCCTCAGATGCAGGACACCTTTTGTGTCGCCGTTAATGTCTTGCGTTATAAAATGAACAACTTAACTGAAGAGCTTATTTAAGATGCCTCCTAATACCGTGTAACAAGCGTCTCTGCGAAATTCATTACCACATGTGGAAAGCTCGATGAAAAGCAATTTACTTCTGTTTTTGGCTCGTTGTGTACAGTCTGAGGATTTGTATTATTTTTATCTTTTTATTTATTACTTTTTATTATTTTAATGATGACCTGTGATGTTTAAAGGGACCTGCTATGAGGAAAAACTCTTATATAAGTGCCCTAATAACCTAGGGGTGAAATTGCACCCTCAGGTTCAAGGTTATTAGGACACTAAGACTGTTAGTCAAACTGTTAATGAGGGAGAGGGAATGGAGCTTGCCACATTTGCCACTCCCCTGCTTAAATTCTCTCAGCCAATCATTTACTGGGCACATTGCTAAATCATTGGCACTGATTTCGGGCAGAAAAGTTGCTTGTTTGAAACAACCCTTCTCATAATGGAGAACTTTTGATAGATTTGGAGAGGAAAGACACTTATATAAGCACCCTAATAACCTGAGGGTGAAATTGCACCCTCAGGTTTCAAGGTCATTAGGGCATTAAGATAACAGTCTTTCAAACTGTTAATGAGGGGGCGGGAAAGTAGCTTGCTACATATGCCCCTCCCCTGCTTATGTTCTCTCAGCCAATCATTGATCGTTTCCACTGAACCGTTGTTAGTGTCCATATACTGGGCTCATTGCTAAATCACGGATCGGCACTGGTTTTGGACACAAAACTTGCCTGTTTGAAACAACCTTGCTCATCATGGAGCACGCTGTGTGATAGATTTGGAGAGGAAAGACTCTTACATAAGTGCCCTAATAACCTGAGGGTGAAATTGCACCCTCAGGTTCAAGGTTATTAGGACACTAAGATAACAGTCTTTCAAACTGTTAATTAGGGAGCGGGAATGTAGCTTTCTACATATGCCACTCCCCTGCTAAAGTTCTCGCAGCCAATTATTGATTGTTTCTACTGAACCTTTGTTATTGACCATTGGGGGTACATGGTAAATCATGGATCGGCACTGGTTTTGGGCAGAAAAGTTGCCTGTGTGAAAAGACCCTGCTCATAATGGAGCATGCTGTTTGATAGATTTGGAGAGGTTAGTATAAATCGTGACAGTCACAATAGTAAATGAGGGTCTGTGCTCTGTGTTGGTACGGTATTAGTGCTGCACTGTACAGTAGGTGCATTGTATATGTGCTGTCCAATAGCTGTGTTTGAGTTTGTACAGTAGGTGCATTGTGTATGTGCTGTACAGTAGATGTGTTTGAGTTTGTAGATGTTGTATAGGAGCTGTATGTGAATTGTGTAGATGCTGTGTGTGGACGGAAGCTGTATGTAAACTGGGTAGATGATTTATGTGTATCGTGTAAGTGCTGTACGATAATTTTTTGGTGCATTGTGTATGTGCTGTATAGTACAGTAGTTGTACGTGTATTTTATAGATGATAAGTAGGAAATATTTGTGCATTGTGTAAGTGTTGTATGTTAGCTGCAGGTTCATTGTATAAAAGCTGTGTGTGCATTCTATAGGCACTGCATAGACGCTGCATGTGTATTGCATTAGTGTTGTTTAGCTGTTGCATGCGTATTATGTAGGTGTTTTATGTGTATTGTATTGGTGTATGTGTGTTGTGTCAGTGCTGTATAGGTGCTGTATGTGTGTTGTGTGTCGGTGCTGGATAGATTCTGTGTCTGTAATTGTACAGGGGTTTGTTTGGATGGTGTCCGCATGTTGTATAGATGCTGTATATTATTTGTGTAGGAACTGTATGTATATTGTTTTAGTGCAGTATTAGTGCTGTATGTGTATTTTGTAGGTGCTTTATGTGTATTGTATTAGGGCTGTATAGGTGCTGTATGTGTATTTTGTAGGTGATGTGTGTATTGTATTAGTGCTGTATAGGTGCTGTATGTGTATTTTGTAGGTGATGTGTGTATTGTATTAGTGCTGTATAGGTGCTGTATGTGTATTGTATTATTGCTGTATGTATATTGTGTTAGTGCTGTATGGGTGTTGTGTAGGTGTAGTATGTGTATTGTATTAGTGCTGTATGGGTGTTGTATTTTGTAGGTGCTACATGTGTATTGTATTAGTGCTGTATAGGTGCTATATGTGTATTTTGTAGGTGCTGTATGTGTATTGTATTAGTGGTGTATGTATATTGTGTTAGTGCTGTATGGGTGCTATATGGGTGTTGTGTAGGTGTTGTATGTGTATTGTATTAGTGCTGCATAGGTGCTGTATGTATATTGTGTTAGTGCTGTATGAGTGCTGTATGGGTGTTGTGTAGGTGTAGTATGTGTATTGTATTAGTGCTGTATGGGTGTTGTATGTGTATTGTATTAGTGCTGCATGGGTGCTGTATGTATATTGTGTTAGTGCTGCATGGGTGCTGTATGGGTGTTCTGTAGTTGATGTATGTGTATTGTATTTTGCTGTATATGTGCTGTATGTGTGTTGTGTAGGTGCTGTGTCTATATGGTATGGGTGCTGTTTGGATGTCTGCATGTTGTATAGATGTATATTATTAGTTTAGGTGATGTATGTGTATTGTAATAGTGCTGTATAGGTGCTGCATGTGTATTGTGTATGTGCTGTATTCGTATTGTATTGGTGCTGTATAGGGGCTGTATGTGTGTTGTGTAGGTGCTGTATAGGCGCTGTGTCTACAGTATAATTGTATGGGTGCTATTTGGATGGTGTCTGCATGTTGTATAGATGTATATTATTAGTGTAGGTGCTGTATGTGTATTATATAGGTACTGTCTGTGTATTATATAGGTACTGTCTGTGTATTATATAGGTACTGTCTGTGTATTGTTCAGGAGCTGTATGTTAATTGTGCCGGAGCTGTATAGTCGCTGTATATGGCGGTGCCATGTATACTAATGGAGGACGCTATGCAGGCTGAGCCCGGGTCTGGTCGGGGTCCATGCTGAGGGGTCCTCAGTGTAACATGATGCAGCATCTGGATGTTTTTTAGGACCAGATTTACCTTTTTCCAGATGCCGGGAATAGAATTGGTGAAATGAGTAATAATTCCCAGCGTTCCCTGCTGTAATTAGAATCTCTCCCATCATGTCCACTTCTCAGGACATCATTCATATGAAGCAGCGTCCCCGCAGCAGACGGTGTGGCCCCTCGCCTGGAGACAGTGACATTTTGCTGCCTGTCTCATTCACAATGTCCCTCTGACCTCTATAAATGTAGCATTAAGCCACCTTAAATAAGGATGTGACATTTGCATCACAGTTTGGCATTGTGTGGCGGTTTTACTACCTGCGCTTATGGTGCGGATGTAAGAAAGGAAAATGTCAGCGGCTGAAAATATATTTACATGAGAAGAGACGGGGAAGTCGAGCTTCAGAAAGGCATTAATTATCCTGCTCCAGCTGCGCATCCGCAGAGTGATGAGGTGTGCCGCCAGATGCAGCACGGAATCAGACTGCAATAACGGAACTAAGTGGTCCTCTTCTGGGGGGACGTCCCTTTATTGACCCAAGTCCGTCTGATCCTTAAATGTCCCTCTTTTTAACTTCAGGTACAGATCTGCATTATTACATCTACAATATTTATTCAGAAAGTGTCTGTCCGGTTCCTCTCTGTATATTACAGCGCGCCTTGTATATTCACTTATTATTTGAGGCAATCTGGATTTTAGAAATTACTATTACTATTATTACTACTGCTACCACTACTACTACTGTACTTCTACTACTGCTCCTGTTGCTATTTCTACTATTACTTCTGCTACCACTACTACTACTTCTAATATTACTATTATTACTACTGCTACCACCACTACTAATTCTACTATTACTAAAACTATTATTACTACTGCTACCTCTATTACTACTACTTCCACTATTACTACTGCTACTACTACTTCTACTCTTACTACTACTATTACTACTGCTACCACCACTACTAATTCTACTATTACTAATACTATTATTACTACTGCTACCTCTATTACTACTACTACTATTACTACTGCTACTACTACTTCTACTCTTACTACTACTATTATTACTACTGCTACCACTACTACTAATTTTACTATTACTAATACTATTATCACTACTGCTCTCTCTATTACTACCACTTCTACTCTTACTACTACTACTATTATTACTACTACTAATTCTATTACTACTATTATTACTACTGCTACCACTACTGTACCTTTACTATTACTACTACTTCTACTATTACTACTACTACCACTACTGCTACTGCTACTACTGCTACTTCCACTAGTACTACTGCTACTACTAGTACTTCTACCACTATTACTACTAGTCTTGAGCAAATCGAGCTTTGGATCATCTATTTTGTCTACTATTACTACTACTTCTACTCCTACTACTACCACTGCCTCTACTATTACTACTACTACCACCACTACTACTTATTAGATTGATACTATCCCACCTACTTCTATTACTACTACCACTGCTAGTTTATTATACAACTACTACTTATTATTTTACTACTGCTATTACTTCTATTACTACTTCTATTACTACTACCACTGCTACAGTACTTATCATATTACTACGACTTATACTACTACTTCCACCATTAATACTGCTACCACGTCTACAAATATTCGTTCTACTACTGCGTCTACTACACTATTTATACACTATTTTTACTATTACTTTTACTTCTACTATTACCAATACTGCTAATATCACTACTACATTTACTACCATTACAATTCTTGTACCACCACCAGCAGCAGCACCACTACCACTACTACATAACTACTAGTACATAACTACTACTTCATAACTACTATTATTACTACTACTACTACTACTACTACTACTACTACTACTACTACTACGACAACTACTACTATTTAACTACTACTTAACTACTACTACTAATACTACTACTACTACATAACTACTATTACTATAACATACTACTATTACTTCTATTACTAATCTTTTCTTCTTCTTTTACTGCTACTTACTCCTACTGTTTTTACCACTGCTATTACTACTGCCTTTACTATTACTACTATTACTTTTGCTATCACTACTACCTTTACTCCTATTTTCTGTTACTACTACAACTATTACTACTACTTTTACTATAATAATTATTATTATTCTACCACTGTTACTACTACTACTACTGCTACTAATCGCCTCTATCTATCTATCTATCTATCTATCTATCTATCTATCTATCTATCTATCTAATACTGTATGTATTTATCTATTCATCTTCTATCATAATTTTTTCATTCTTTCTCTGTATAATTTTCTGATAAATATACTCCCCGGCTCCAGGTCACGGTGCAGTCGTGTAACATCTGTTGAGCCACTTAACAACAATAAGCTTAATTTTTCTTTCCAGTCCAGCAGCTGATCAGAAAGCAAAAATCAATGCCAGAGACTAAATACAGTTATTTCCTGCGCAGCGGTGGTGCAGCTCTGTCGGTGACTTAACATAGCAGGTAACGAGATTTCATCAAGTCCTAATATTATTAATTAACCCCATACTTGTGTGCGTGTTCTCTATAAATCTCTAATCTCTGCTGCTCGGTGTTTCTACCCCCTCTGTCCTTTCACATACTGTACATATGCTCGTGGCAGGTTCTGGCCATAAGTGCCTTAAATTTTAATCAGAATTCTGCACATTATGGGGACATTTTCATAGAACACAGTGAAGGGTTTAGGGCGAGAAGCAGAAATCAGCCACCAAGAATAGACTGGTAAAAGAACCCCCCAGACTACATCTACATGAGGTTCCTCTGCTCATGAGCACCATCGTCTGCCTGTCCATGTCCCCTTTATCTCCTGTCTTCTACTTTTCTCTTTTTGCCTCTCTTCTCCTTTACTTACCCTGTCTTACTTCCTTTTCTTCCTTATCCACCTTCCTTTACCTCGCCTCCCCTCCTTCTCCCTGTCCCCTCTCCTGGCTCTCCGTTCTCTTCTTCTTCCCTCTACCCTAATTCTTTCTACTCCTTTCTATTTTCCTCCCCTCCTCCCTCTTCCCATCTCCTTTCTCCTCTTCCTCTCTCATTCTTTCTCTTCTCCATTCCCTTTCTTCTTGTCGATACCACCTTCCTCTCTGTCTTTACTTCCCCCTCACTTATCTGTTTTCCACCTCTTTCCTGCCCTCACTATCTCCCCTCCTCTCCTACCCTCTGTACTCCTCTTCTTCCAGTATTTTCTTTTCCCTCCCATTCTCCCTTTTGTCTTCCCTTCTCGTCTCACCTCCTTCATTTTCTTCTTCTCTCCTTCCCTTTCCTTCTACTCCCACTCCTTCCTCTCTCTTTTACTATCCTTCCCTCTTGTTCTTTCTCCTCTCCATCCCTCCCTTCCTTCTCATCACCTTCCCCACCCTTTTCCCCTTTCATTTTCTCCCCTCCCTTTTGCTACCATCACCTCCTTCCTTCTCTTCTCCTTCTCCCTTTTCTACTTTTCCTCTCTTCTTGTTTTATCTTCTCTCCTTCCCTCCTCTCATCAACCTCACAGGTCTCACTTTCTTCCTTCCCTTTTCCTTTCTGACCCTCCTTATCCCTCCTCTCCTCTCCTCTCCTCTCCTCTTGTTCTTTCTCCTTTCGCTCTCCTCTTTTCATTACCTCCTCTGCCCTATTCCCCTTCTCCTATTTCTCTCCTTTGCTTTTCCTACCATTATCTCCCAGTTCTCACCTCTAATTTTCTTCTTCTCTCCTCTCTCCCCTCCTCTAATCACCCCCTCCACCCCTTCCTCTTTCATTTTCTCCCTTTCCTTTTCCTACTATCACCTCCTTCCTTCTCTTCTCTTTCCTGCTCCTCCTCCGTTTCCCTGCTCTTTCTTTTCCTCTCCTCTTGTTTGAGCTCCTCTCCTTCCCTCCTCTCATCACCCTCACAGATCTCACGTCCATCCTTCCCTTTTCCTTCTTGACCCTCATTCTCCCTCCTCTAATCTTTCCTCTTGTTTTATCTCCTCTCCTTCCGTCCCCTCTTCTGATCACCTCCTCTGCCCTCTTCCCTTTTCATTTCTTCCCCTCTCTTTCTTAGATCACTCTCACAGGTCTCACTTCCTTTAATCCCTTTTTCTTTCTGCCCCTCTTTCCTCTTCTCCCCTCTTGTTTTATCTCCTCTCCTTCCCTCCTCTCATCGCCCTCACAGGTCTCACCTCCTTCCTTCCCTTTTCCTTCCTGCCCCTCCTTCTCCCTCCTTCTTCTTCTCCTGTCTCCTCTTCTCCTTCTCTCACAATTTCCTCTCCTTTTTTCACAACTTTTCCCATTTCTCCTCCACCACAAGTGAATCCCTTTAAGCAGTGTAATCACATAATATATATACCGACGTTCTATACCTTCTTTAAATCCTGGAGGAGAAGATATAAACCCGCCGGGAGCCACATTTCTCAGTTATTCTAATGAGAGAAAACAGACAGATAGGTGCTTGTGGTTTGACAAGGAAGTTTTCAAGATGTATTATTAGTGTGATGTCTCCATCAAATCAAAGCACTATGCTCTTACATCTCTCTACAGCATCGTCTACCTCAGCAGTTACAGATAGCATCGAATGTAAAGCTTAAGAACATCGTCGCCCTATAATTGCATGCATGAGAAATCGATCACAGGATTCATGGGTGACATACGGATGTATCCTCCTACAGAAGAGCAATTCCTCTTCATTATTAACATGGGCGACATGTGAAACCTGTAGTGCTGAGGAAAATTCACTATTCTGATGTACGGTATGTGTAGCTTAAAAAATGTACAGTAAAAAATAAACAGTGATAAATATTTCACATGTAGCAGAGCTGAGTCTGTCATTTCATTATTTTATGTTTATCTACAATCATGTGAAAAACCTCTCGAGGTTGACATCTCTTAATAGTGTTGGTGCCTCCCCGGGAGGTCTGAGCAAAGGAGAATGAACTTTTCGCCAATCCAAAGTACACGGAAGTGAAAATTAAGTTTCTTAAGAGGTGCACGACTCTTCATAAATGTGATGCATCTTAGCGAAACATGTCTGTTCTGTCATTTATTAAGCACCAAATTTGAAAAATGTTGCACGTCGGCTCTTTATTTTGGAGCTCCGTTTTCTTTCTTGTGATATTTATTATAAAGATTCTGTCAGTTTCTAAGCCATCAGGGGACTGGAGTGAACTTGAGATGTTTCAAAATGTTGTACATGATAAATCTGGATAAAAATGTAAACCCGCCAACAAATCATATGTATACCTGGTAGAAAATAGAAATGCCAGAAATGACACAGAACACAGTAAAAAAAAGTTAGCAAAACCTTCTCAAATTTGTTGCATTCCACAGACAAAACATCGTATATGGCAGGGAAAGAGACAGATACTTAGACGGAATTAACCTTACCATTCCATTCTCCCCTCTTTGGACAGAAGTGGGCCAGTCCTTCCTATCAGAAGGGAGGGGTTGTAGTTCTAGACTATTCCAGTTTAAACTCAATAGTGGAACTGAGAAGACATGAAAGATATAGCAACCAGAGGAAAGTGTTCTTCAGCTGGAGCAGAAGCCACAAAAGGAGCACCAAGACTCCATGCAAATTTACTTTACTGAGTGTCAGGAGGGGGGCAACAGCACCCCAATCAAAGGATACCAAGTAAATCAAGTTTAATCAAGAAAAACTGCTGTTAAAGTTTACCAAGGTCTGGAATCAAGTTACTTTTTATTCCCTAACTCAAATACCCCCCCTCTCCAATTAGCTTCGGATCCTAAGCCTGGGGTCTTGCTGTATCCAGATAGGAGCACTGTGACACATATAGGCCGCGCCGTACCACACCACACCACACCACTCGGCATTCCACTAAACCTGGAGGGTAGCGCTTTGCATATCTATTTATTTATCTATCTATCTATCTAAAATTATCTATCTGTCTGTACATCAAATCTATCTATTTTCAGCACTCCTATGGAAGTAAATGGATGGTGGTCACGCTTGCCTGAGGCACCCTTAGTAAAGGGGTTGTCTGGGTTCAGAGCTGAAAATATCGCCTTCTTCCCCCATTCAGTCCCTCTGACATGAACATCGGAGAATTTCATGTGCAGGGAAAGCGCTTTTTCTGGTGATCCCGTGATGTCACAGGCACTAATGGGTGGGCTTTAGGTCGGTGACGTCACCAAAAACACTGCTAAGTGGTAGCCTCTACCTAGCAGTAAAAAATGTAACCAAAAAAGAGATACAGTGCAGGGCAAGGGACAGCTTTGGAGCAGCTCTGAACTTGGACAACCGCTTTAACTTCGGCAACCCCATTCTACAGATAGGTGTCTTTCTGTGTATCTGTATGTACATCTGTATATCTATCTATCTATCTATCTATCTATCTATCTATCATCTATCTTTCTATCTATTTTCAGCGCCCACATAGGAGTAAATGGATGGTGGATATGCTTACCTGAGGCACCCTCATTCAATTTGGCAGCCTAGTCCCAGATGTGGCATCAATTAGACATTGGTGACACATCCTACCAATATGCCACCAAATTGCAAAATGGGGCAACCCCTTTAATTACGAACCCCTCAGCCTGCAAATTACAGAAACGTCTACTAAGAGCCTCAATAGCATGCCTACAGTTCTGCAGAGAGACAATAGAGTATTATAACCCCCATCAGTGCTGCTGTCTCTACATTGTTATTGGGGAGGAACGGCCCTGTGACCTACACCCCAGGCCCTGCCTTTCAACTGGACTCACACAAAACACCAAGGCCACCCCAACTACCACAAGTCAGGAGCCCCAACATAAGTGTGTGCCCCGAGGGAAGAAAAGTGTGTATCCTCCAGTCACTGCACGCACCTGGGGTGTATCGGTGTACGGATTCCTACTGTGATCCGTATGTAAAACTATCATTGCCAAAGCTACCATCACTCCCATCCTCCACTTGCTCCTCCTGGGCCCGCTGCATTTGTTCACCACAAAACCAGCCAAATAATAACATTCTCCCCTCCGAGAACAAATGATTGTGAATGAGAAGAGGCGAGCGGCTCTCACCGCGCCGTGATTAATAGTAAATCCCGCGCCGGAATGTAGATTGAATTTTATATTAGCATAAATCAGTATTTTCAAGAATAAGCGACTCCATACAGGAGGCTCCTGACATCCAATATCGCTCCCATAAATTATTCATTCAGTTGTTCATTTGCTCGCTGTTCAAGTCTTGTTAGAGCAGCTATTTTCACTTGAAAGATATCCTCTGAGGCGGCGGCGAACAATTGCCGACTATTAGCATTTTGTAGTGATTCAGCATTTTTTGGCTGGTCCTAACTAGATACCTGTCAAAGAAAATTCCCCTTATACAACCAAGCCAGTATTTAACCATCGAGCGGCAAAATACTATCACTATGCACCATCACTTAAAGAGCGCCAAATTATTATGCTAATTAAAACTATCCATAGGAGCAGTATTATAGTAGTGTATATAGTTTGTACATAGGAGGCAGTATATATAGTATTATAGTAGTTATATATCTTGTACATAGGACAGTATTAAGTAGTTATATCTTGTACATAGGAGGCAGTATTATAGTAGTTATATTCTTGTACATAGGAGCAGTATTATAGTAGTTATATTCTTGTACATAGGAGGCAGTATTATAGTAGTTATATTCTTGTACATAGGAGCAGTATTATAGTAGTTATATTCTTTGTACATAGGAGGCAGTATTATAGTAGTTATATTCTTGTACATAGGAGCAGTATATATAGTAGTTATATTCTTGTACATAGGAGCAGTATTATAGTAGTTATATTCTTGTACATAGGAGCAGTATTATAGTAGTTATATTCTTGTACATAGGAGCAGTATTATAGTAGTTATATTCTTGTACATAGGAGGCAGTATTATAGTAGTTAGTTTATTCTTGTACATAGGAGCAGTATTATAGTAGTTATATTCTTGTACATAGGAGCAGTATTATAGTAGTTATATTCTTGTACATAGGGAGCAGTATTATAGTAGTTATATTCTTGTACATAGGAGCAGTATTATAGTAGTTATATTCTTGTACATAGGAGCAGTATTATAGTAGTTATATTTTCTATGTACATAGTATATAGCATAGTAGTATTATAGTAGTTATATTCTTGTACATAGGAGCAGTATTATAGTAGTTATATTCTTGTACATAGGAGCAGTATTATAGTAGTTATATTCTTGTACATAGGAGCAGTATTATAGTAGTTATATTCTTGTACATAGGAGGCAGTTAATAGTAGTTATATTCTTGTACATAGGAGCAGTATTATAGTAGTTTATATTCTTGTACATAGGAGCAGTATTATAGTAGTTATATTCTTGTACATAGGAGCAGTATTATAGTAGTTATATTCTTGTACATAGGAGCAGTATTATAGTAGTTATATTCTTGTACATAGGCAGTATGTATATAGTAGTTATATTCTTATACATAGGAGCAGTATTTATAGTAGTTTATATTCTTGTACATAGGAGCAGTATTATAGTAGTTATATTCTTGTACATAGGAGCAGTATTATAGTAGTTATATTCTTGTACATAGGAGCAGTATTAATAGTAGTTATATTCTTGTACATAGGAGCAGTATTATATTAGTTATATTCTTGTACATAGGAGCAGTATTATAGTAGTTATATCTTGTACATAGGAGGTAGTTATAGTAGTTATTCTTGTACTTGATAGGCAGTATTATAGTAGTTATATTTATATATAATATAAGTATTATAGTAGTTATATTCTTGTACATAGGAGCAGTATTTATAGTAGTTATATTCTTGTA